>KZ308127.1:1676309-1731799 GCA_000376725.2 Ladona fulva
TTTTTGTATTCCCTGTGAATAATGACTACCACCTGGCCTGATGTCTATCTGTAGTCTTTACGCATGAATGTATGGTGTATACTAAAAAGAAAATAAATACGAAAGGCGCGAGGACAAAATGCTAAATAACCTATTTTTTACACGTAGGCTCCATGATGTAGATCATCAATGTAGATGCAAATGAAATAAAGTTTGGTAGAGTACGATGCTTGACCTGACCCAAAGTAAATTTTTTCCAAAATACGCTCATGGAAGTGAACTTATTCACGTAGTAATCATACCATAACGACTAAGGTGGATAATTCATCGGAAAAATTTCCAATTTTTTATCGTTACATGAGGTAGAATTTACATAAGAGATAAATATCTTTTCATCAATCTTTATACAAATTATATAATGTCATTAATTTCACTAATTTTAGCAATTTTTACGAATAACTAAGAACTAGTTTGAGCGCAGAAATATCTATAAAGTACCTTCAGAGAAAAGATTTTTCACATATTATCTATGCCTACCAAAAACACCTGCAAACTGCCCAATAAAACCGAACACATGAGCGCAAAACCTCAAATCAAACGAGTAAGTATTTCATAATCCGTAAATGGCAAGGAAAGATTACAGTTTCAGTCAAGTGACTCGCAATTAGCTTTAATCTCTCATTTTCCGCTTGGCGTCTAAATCACAGAAGCGTATCGTCGAACATGATCAGAAACTAAAACATCGACCGTGAAAACGGTTGCGTAAGGAGAGATGAAAAGTGAACCAAGCGTAAGAAATATTCATGGAAGCATGGTAACGGTAGGTGGGGTTTTGATTTGATGAAAACAAAAAAGTATATAGATTAGTCCAACCAAAACAGAACCTCACAGGACCCTTTCTCTGCGACTGCCAATCTTTAAAGCAAGGAATAACAAGTGTGAAAAATAGAGACATGACATGGACTGGAACCCAGGTCTCACTTCCCGGGTAGGTATTGCTAACCACTGAACTACCATGCCGTGTAGTACAGTGACTAGAAAGTACTGCCGGGAAAGTATGAGACCTGGGTTCGAGTCCCAGTCATGTCGTTATTTTTCACACTTGTTATTCTTGGGATTCAGCCGCACGACTTCATCGTGCAAAAGTAAACACCTTTACCTTAATCCTTAATCTTTATAGCCAATTTGCTCGATTAACTTCTATTTCTGTCACTTTTAAGGACTCAATCTTGATGGTTTCTCGTCCGTGACGTTTTGAAGGATGGTTGTCTTGAATTGTTTTCATCTGAGAAAGTATCTACAATCCGAATAAATCCCTCTGGCTGCCATTGTCCTGATTAATTATCTCAATTGATCACATTCATGTAAAAAAAACTAATTAAAATATTACAAAGCAGTGGCTCTTAAACTCCATTAGGCTAAGGACCCTCATTTGCTGATTTATTTGTTCCGCGAACACCCAAAATTTTGGTTTCTTACAAATTTTAAAATTTTACGTTTAGTAAGGAAAAGAACACTTAGTCCTAGATACTATATCTTGTGGAACTAAGGCACAGTGTTCTTTTCCTTACTAACGTTATGAAGTTCCACACAGTGACAGCTTCGTCATTTGATTTAATTTTACATTAATTTCATGTGTTATTAAGTAGATTAATTATAAATGGTTCAATATTAAAATAATTTAATCGCTTTGATTAACAGGCATATACAACAAAAATGGAGAAAATAGCGTTGAACTCGGCAATTATTAGAACAAAAACTAATACTCACGGACCCCTTTGGATTATTTCGCTTACCCTAGCTAGCAAAGCATATATTAAACTTATTAACTTATTAACTTGCTATCTTAAGGTTTTTTATCTAAATTTTCTTTGTGAATTAAATTAAATTGTGAGAGGCAAGGGCCTCTTGGTTATATTCTCATAGTTGGACGAAGTGATTTCGTCCAACTATGTAGCATCTTACAAAGAGGCATGTCAAATGGTCTGGTTTGATAGTTTAATTGGTTATAGCACCTTCCCGGATAACTTTGGGTTCGAGTGCCAGTCCTGACAGACAGAATTTTTTAATGTCCGGTATATTGATGTACGCCTTTATATGCATCTAAATCTACTCTTTTATGCATACCCTAAATCTACTTCTATATGCATACCATATATATATGGTTGCGTATATGCAACAGAGCGTTCGAGCAACTTTGTTTTTTGTGTCTTCCTTTCTCATACACTATTATTCATGCATCTCTACAATCATCAGAACGACATACGAGATTAGATGGAAGTGAGGGCCACGTGCCAGACTTCGCCAATAAAGGGCCTATCTATCTACAAGCTCTCCTTGTTAAAATTTCTCAGTAAATATTACATATGCTCACAAGTTCGAGTTGAAGCAAGCATCAGGGCAGTAAAAACGAAGTCAAGTAGTGGAAATTCCCATGAAGCCTTCGTTTGTAGAGAATCGCAGCTCCACTGAACCGATGAAAAATTAAAAAGCATCGCGTGAGCGTCCTTCGAAGCAAGCGCCCACTGATGGCACGTACGACGTAAACATCAGTGGGAGGAAAATAAGGGCTGAAAAACTTGGGGAAGGTTCTTTCCCTTCGATGGCTTTCAATGTCAACAAAGGGGAGTAAACAGGTGACTGAAGAAGCTGGTATGAATGCTTCAGCAGCTCTGAATATTCTTAACCGCTTCGGTGATCACGGCTTATATTTTCTTCACGCCAAGATTTCCCTATTCGCTCGCCCTAGTTTCAATCTAACAGAGTGCGGTGATGAAATATTTCGTCACGTGTTTTCCTACCACAAAAGATCCTAATTGATGGACGCGGATCCTGGAAAATAATGAAAAATTACAGCGGAGAAAATCGCAACGGGCAATTCGGGCGTGAAAGGGCGACGGAGAAGCCCTTCTTGTGAATGTCGTCACGTAAAATGATCCCTGGCGATGCTCGCAACTCACTTGTTTTCCTTTCATCCGCCCACGCGAGTGGCATTAAGTCCTTTCGAACCGGTGACACAAGCACAGCCGCGAAGAAGAAACTCGAAGTGCTTATAAGCACGGAATTGCTCCCTTGCATTTTATACTCCCATGCGCCAAGTACGCGTGAATGGGGAATGGGCCTCCCTTCGGAGAATCATTTTCCTCTTCGAAGAACGCGGTAATGAGCAAAGTTAAGCATAAAAGATGTACTGATATGAAACTACCTCGAGGAAAAAAACCAATTTGGTTCAAGTTTTCTGCACCAACGCGTTGTTCGTTATCGGCATGATTGCAATGTAAAATAAAAAAAAGTTCGAAGCGATTGAAGTTCGTTATTGAGCAGTTCGTCCATTATGTTTAATAGATTACATTCTTAAGTACAGTTCAGTAAGATTAATTTTTTTTTATTGCTTTTCAGATCGGTGCGCGACTGTTGAAATGTTTTACGAATAGCGAAAGAATTAAGGACGACGTACAGTATTTTACGAAAGAAAATAAATTTGTTTAAAATTGATGCTCTAACAATAGTGCGCATTTTCGAAGAAATTTTAATCTTAGGATTTCTAGAGTAGCATTAGAAAAACGATAAACTGACATTTAATGGCGCAAGAGTAGTACATTTTTTATCCAAATTTCAATTTATCCTATCTTAAAACAAGGGTTTCCCTTTGGAATCACAAAGCGTAGAGATGTAATAATCCTTAGATAGGAAAAAGAGGTACAGTCGTTTTAAATACCGGTTTCAGTTTTCAACAAAGGACCTTTGTTTAAAAGGGAATGACAAGAAATCCGGTTCACTAAAACCTTGATTTCCGTTACTCGATGATTCCGACAATATTCAAAAGTAAAACCAATATTTTAAGAGAGTGCGTGTACATGTATAAAATTCAATGGTCTTAGGGAACATTAATAGATCCAAACGTGACTTTGTGGAACTCTACGCACACTTTAAAAGAATGAACGCTTCGTAATTTCGATAGCAGATTTAATTGACTAGTTTCGTGAACGAGTTGTCACCCTCAGGTGATGTCAACTGACCAGGAGTCAACTTCTCCTGAAGACCTCAACCCTTGACGAAAATAGTTAAAATCTGCTGTGGAAATTACTAGTGTTCTTCCTTTTAGGATATTACGTAACACAAATACTATATCAATTGAATTTATTGTTTATCGAGTTTTTGTCATTGAATATTTTCTGAAAGATTTTATATATTCGTAAAATTTCTAATTCCTATGACTAATTTGATGTTTGGCGTTTTTCAATCGTAAAATAAATGTGACAGAAATCTCAGTCACGTAGCCAGAGAGTGATCTGAGTTAATTTTATCAAAGAGGAACTAAAATCGACAATAAATGGGCATCATCCTCGCCTTACAGATGTGCATCCTCCACTTGATTTCCGTTGTCGCACATCGAACTTTGCGATGCGCACTTGACAACCGTCTCCTATGACTCTACTCTTCTAATATATTTACTATTTACTACGGAACTACGTTTTCCTCTCCTTTCTTTTTATAATTTTTAACACTCTTTGTTTTGCTTCCTTACCACATCTCGTAAACGCGATTTCATGATAGCAGAGCGGAGTTTAGACCGTAAACAATCGCCACCCGCACTCCACATTTTCTCACTCGTTCCGCAATTTTGTTTATCGAGAGAGGAATGATTCAGGAGATATTTTGCGGAATAACGGTTGAAGTCCGATCTTCCGGATACTGAGCGGGGATGACTGGCACGTTATAAAAATGATCCATCCATGTTTACGAATGTTGCGTTTGAAAACTCCGCCATTATCGATCTTTACAACGCTTTAATCACAAAGTTATTCTTCTCAGTTTACAAACAAATGTTTGAACTCAAGATTCAAGATATTCCTCGTTGAAAAACTAGAATTTCTTTTATAATTTGCGATTTATTTTTGCTTAAAAAAGAAAATGATTCAAGGGAAAACAGATGTGTAAAATAATAAAATCACTGGGACTTTAACCCAGGCCTCTGCACCTTCTGTGCAGGTATTCTATCCATTAATGTTAAGGAAATGAAGTGGTAGCAAGGTTAGTGGCAAAAAACTGGTCAGCAATAACAAGGCATTCTACGGTAATTATGTAATTTATAACTCATTTTAAAATGTACGCTATGGATGTCCAAGCTTTCATCTTCAGCAGGCCGCACTCGCTGTTACAAAGTCTTCGCGGGCCGCAGATAATATACTTCGCCATTTCAAACAGTAACGTCATCAGATGTCGCTATGTTTATGTTTTGAGCACAATATTTCCTATAAATAAAACTTACGTTTCACTTTTAGCGATTTTAGTCTACATTATTTTTCCATTTCAATTACTAGACTGGAGAAGCTGTAAGAGAAGTAGTTGTACATGGCTATTGTCAAAATAGAGATTTAAAATTCTCATTAACCCTTTAGAGGGCTGTCCAAGAGCTCACGTGGTGACCATATGAAGGAAACCATCACTGAGGAATAACGACCCCTCTAAGAAGCATATCTAATATGTATTTCGATAACTAAGCTATCATCTACTACTAGTAGTGGTGGTTGTAATAGTATTGTTAAAAGTGCTTCGACAGGTTAGATAATTTCTCAAGTAGGTTCCCACCGGGAATCGAACCCGGACCGATTTCGCCGAAATCAAACGCGTTGCCCACTTGGCTATCCGGGAGCCCAGCTATCATCCTCATGGGCTAGAAGAATTCTGTAAAGCATAAAAAATATTCTTCTGTTTCCTTCACCTGGTAACCGCGTGAGCTCTGGGACTGCCCCATACGGCTTTAAAAGTGCCTCGACAGCCAAGGACATTTCGCACGTCAGCCCCCAACGTAAATCGAACCCGGGACCGCTTTCACCGAAGTCGAACGCGCTACCCACGGGGTAATCCGAAGGCCCCCCTCTGGTTTAAATACTATTATTTAATATAATAATTATATTTTTCCCTATGGGTAGTTTTTATTCTAGGAAGAGCTTTCCATGTAATTGCGGACTTCTTAATTAAAAAAGAGGTAGTGAATATCTACTCTATATATTCTCAATTAAGTGTATCCGTCACTTATGAAAGACATACTGATTCTTGAAAATTCGGAGATCTGTCTTAAGCAAAAATCAGTTCGACATTTTTAATACTTTGTCAGAGTAATGCAAGCGATGATGAATCAAAGCAGTTTCAATCATTGGAACTCATGCCAATTCTATGTCAAAGGGGCTTACTTTCCAAACTAATTCGGTTTTACATCGTTAATGACTCAGGAAACTTTGAAATCTACGTCGAGAAGTTCCTCGGTCATATCGATTTTGATCGAAGAGCCCTTATTGCTTTCTGATGAAGATGGAAACTAAATGATCTAATCTAAATGAGAAAATGCAGCAAACTTTTCCGCATAGACCATCAGTGATCGAAAAAATAGAGATCCTCGATCGTCTATCGCTAAGCGACGTCCGCAATGGAGTGGAACTTGCTAGTTGAACGAGCAATTACGTAGATACCCGAGAAGGGACAACTTAAGCTGAAGGTAGAACATAGAAAAAAACCTTCGAAATTGACTATTTCCCAATGTCTTATTTTAATTTCCGGTCCTCATCAACAAGTACTGAGAGCAATAAGATCAAAATAAATTTGACCGAACAACTAGTCCGACGTACGAGATTCAAAACTTCAGAAGATTTCGAGTCCTTATCTGTTTATGTAAGTGGATGGATATCAGTGTGCGATTAGAAAAGTTGTCCGGCTGGCATGGACCATGGATCAAGCGATACTTGGTGGGATTTCATGATCATGCAGTGTTTAATGACAAAACTCGTACAAAACTTTGTGGAATTTGTACGAGTTTTGCCATTAAATACAGCATGAGTTTTTGAAATCAATCCGGTATAGCTTTCTCAGGGGTTGAAGTTATTTGGGTTGCATTTATGAACTTGAAATTTTCGGCGAATTCGATACGGGCATATTCCAGAGAGCTTTAGCGAAGACATAACCTTCAAAAAGTTGCTAAGTTGTAAGCTTCTCAAACGAGTTGTTTTGAAATCCCGAGATTCCTCTCTTGCATCCGGTTTTGAGGTTTCGTGGTCCTTTATTTTGTTACATAGTCAGTTTCGTCTCTCATAAATCATCTACGAAAATTACTTAGCATTTTTAAAGCATGTAAATTAGTAAAATGGAATTCAATCCTTGATTCCTGCACGGTAGAGAGTATACTGATATGAAAGATGTATAGTTTTTCTCGAAGGAAATTTCAAACACGCACTGCTTCCGTAACCAGCAGTATTTAAAAAAATAAACAAATATTCATCGGTCTAGAGAGTCCTAAAATTGCATAAATATGCCTTAATTATGAGGTAATTTTTCTAATTAAGATATTATTTATTTAACAATATTGAAGGTCTGCCCTCTTCCCTGACTCTTCAGTTCTAAAAATATTTTATGTTCTGTTGTTTAACTACATATCCATTCCAAGCCTTCCAGTTTGTCTCTATTAGGTCAAAATAAATCAAAGAAACCATTTTCTCATACATTTCTCACAGTTCTCTTTCAATGGAATAGGGAATGGACAGGCCTTTTACTGACTTTTTTAATTTCAATTTTAAATAACATCATACAAAACTATTTACTAACTTTTAAAATTTTAAATCACTTCAGTTTTAGAAAATGAATATTTAGTAGAAGTTTTAGAATCAATAGCGCGGATATATGAATAAAATTGCCAGGGTTGACAGTAATTACGATACAAATTTGTAATAGAAAAATATTACAATAAAGAGATACTCTAATATGTCGTGAAGCTGAAAATTTGCGTAAATACGATAACAGGATATTTTTTGATCGATACGGGTCTGATATTTCCTAATCAGCGTCAAATTAGTCGATTCACACCAAATCTTGTTTACGTGATAGACATGCTTCGAACCCGGGATGATTAACTTGCTCCAATTTTGACACATGAATCGGATCTCGATAAGGACATAAGACTTAACTAAGCAATTATTTAGACTAAAACTACTCGAGGAATACTTCATAATTGATGCAATTTATCTTAATGTTTAAACGCATAAGGAATTCAGCCCATTAATATGATACAGTTTAGAGAAAAAGAACGGAAACATTTAGTTAAAGTAGTATCCATTGGATAAATTATTCGTCGAATTAAAAAAAGGACACATTAAAAATATGTGTATCTCTAATTCTTGAAGATCATTACCTTACCGCACGGGTTACACCTTCCCTCAATCCTTCTAGAATATCGTATTAATTCTTATGGACGCTTCGGGCAAACGTAATTGGGATTTATTTTGAAATTTAGATGAATGACTCAAATGATGAACTGGAAAGTAACTCTTTGCATTGATCCCACGTTTAATGCGAAAAAACCAAAAGGCTTCTGTTTCCTTCTTCAACCTTGTCGGATCCATATCGTTGTTCCTTCCGTGACTTCCACGGACGAATATTTTTAAAACATTTCAATACAATAAAAAAGTAAAACATTTCTTAGCATGTGAACGAACCACACTTCTCAGTGCTCAGGCAACTTCACTCAGCTTTTTAGAGCCTGTGAGTTTGAAACCTCAGAAATTCAAGTAGGTAGCGCAATTGTATAGCGTAGAGTTATTGTCGTAATCTATAATATTTAGAAAATAAAAATGCTTTATGCGTGACTCATTGGCAAAATATTGACATTCTTAAATTCATTTTATTTTAGGCTTCCCTCATCAAGAAAGGTGTCCACGCCAAACTCAACATCTTCTAAAACTCTTCGCCAGCAACATTGGGCTATTTTTAATGCATTTTTGGTAGGCCAAGATAGCCTGGAATAGAAATACACGGTGAAAGGATGGTTTGGACATCTTCAATCCGTTGCTAATTCCAGTCCCTTTAAATGGTTTGGAAAAATCCGGGAAAATGTTTCCAAATATACTGATCTTTTATCACATGACTTTCCAAGACGTGGCTAATTGGACCAAGAAGCCTTTATCTGATTTTATCCCTCAGAAATAACAAAAGGAACGGAAGTGACTTCGGTCTCTCCCTATTTTGTGATAACGTTAGATACATTACGACTGCCGTTGGCTGAATTCCATTATAAAGCAGCCATAAATCCACATCAAGATAACTTCCTTACTGCAGATGATATTTGCGTCAGTAAGAGGTGATAAAATGGGATGGATATCGCAGCCTTCATGTATGTTGCTCGAGCGATATCAGCTGAGAATGTTTCGTTCCTTCCTTTCTTCTCTGACAAAGAAGAAAACTGCAGGAAATTATTTATCCTAAGGAAAAATGGGGATATACTTTCAGACATGAGGTTTTGAGAGTCTTTGTAGGCAAGGACGAAGTGATTCTATCTAGCATTTTACAAATAGGCATGTCAAAATTGTTTGGTTTGATAGTTTGATTGGTTATAGCACCTTCCCGGAAAGCGGGAAACTTCTGATTCGAGTGTCTGTCACAACAGACAGACTTTTCTCATGTCCGAGGTATTGGTGCTCTTACATGCATCTACTTCTACATTCATACCCTGCAAGCTGCCTTTCGGAGAGTGGCAGGAGGTGAGCGTTCAAGCAACTTCTTTAGCTTATTGTAAACGTGCGCGGAAAGAATTAGTTGATGTGCAAGCTCGTCTACATTGAAAAGCTTGAATGAAGTTAAAATGTCATAAAACAATTTCATTCGAATCATGATTATAAGGATCTAAAGTCTGTGTTTAAAGCTTTAGCTTTCAAATTAAGTGCATCAGAAATTTGAGGCAAGTGAAATAAATCTTCGCAACCATAATTAGTCTTACCACCTTAATGTAATGCCTCGAAAATGTAATTAGTGAATGAGCTTTGCAATGACAAAAGATTCAAGTACATAATGTTTCAACTGGAAATCTCCGAATATATATAAAATGGGCGTTGAATAACACTAAAATCACGTAAAAATGAGACGCGGATGCATGTCACTTTCTACGTGATACATGCATTTATAATCGGAAAATGAAACCCCACAGCGTTAGCGGTAAGCTTTGTTCACTAATTTGTATCAATTTCCATTGGAGTGGCATGATTAGTTTTGGATTTGACTAAATTATTGAATAAATTTCACCGAATACTTTAAACCCCTCTTCTCCTTAGTGAAATTCAATTCATGCCTTAGCGCAGACATTCTCATGCTAAGGATATTAACGAGTTTCGAACCGCGTCGTTCGGTATGACTTCTTCCTTTACTCTTTGCTTATATTATTCATTAATTTGTGCCAAATTACTATTATTATGATAAAAATAAATTAATTTATTAAATAAAAATATTGTTGATCGATGAAACTCAAATATATTCCAGTTTTGACATATGGGTCAAGACAAAATGTCACGATTTCGAATTCCGAAGGTTATTTGAGAATTTGTGTTAAATATTTGACACTTAAGGGAAAATTATATGAATTCGCCAGGTGTAAATGCCTCGTTCATTTAATTTTCGCCACGATAGGCTTTCTCAAAAGTATGACAACTTCCTCTCATCGCTTGCGGCAAAAGAATGCGAGTTTTACTTTTAAGAAAATGTAATCCTCGCCTCCTGACTGATATCGGAAAAAGGTAAGCTGCTTTAAATTAAAATCATGGAAGTTATTACTGAGCGGTCTTTATTTTTGTGAAGAGGTGAATTCTGTTGCAGAAAAATGCTTTCCTTTGGATATTCGGAAGTAAATTCCTCACTGAATCAAACGGGAGCAAAGAAAAATGACGAGGGTGTTCAAAATCCCTAGGATACGGCTTCCTTCCCTCTAGATTCTATGTGAGACCGTAAAATATTGAGTGTTCGCAGTACTGACTATCTTCACCGTTGGCTTGGAACTTTCCTAATCTCCAGCAAGTCCCCTTTCGCGCCAACCCAAAACCCTTTTCACCACTTCTTCCTTCGACGCAGTCGCTCCCGAGAGCCTATCGATCGAAGCATTAAGGATTATGCCCCTGCTCGACCTTCGGAAATCTTTGCCACGCTGACGAAGGGGTTTCCTATTGTTATCTTCTCTTAACGTATGTTTTTTACTACTTTGATATTCCTTCTGCTCCTCTGTCATAAGGCTCTTCCCTTCGCAGAGATCCTAGACTATTGTAAGAACTGATGTTGTGTTTTTTCCCTACGAGAAGTCGTGTTAATAAGCTACATGCCAGAACATAACGACCTAAGGATTCAAGGAGAAATGTTAAATGAGACAACCACGTTTAAAATTCTAATCTTTAAGCGAGGGCTATGAAGTAATTTATTTGAAATTTCTTCAAAAGACGAGGCTTTTTTATTTCATTTATATGATGCAGAGAAAGAATGAGAAATGCTCTTTAAAAAAGAGAGAAAATATCGAAATCCGATAAAATTAAAGTGGATGTGGAGGAGAATGTAACAACAGTGCGATGCCTTTAATAAAGTAATTAAATTCTTTCATTCGTTAAACATCACAACATTCACTCTATCAAACATCCAATCCAATTTTTAATTAATGCAATTTCCATTACTGAATCATGATAAACCTATCGATTCAAAGATAGTTTTAATAACAATGAAATATATCAATCAAGAGATGAATAGCGAAATTAAAATTTTAGAACTTAAGCATGATAAAAGCGTACTTCACAGATATCGAGGTAAATGAGTTTAGTACAACAAATCATATTTAAGTTTTGGCTAAATTAGGTGAAAGGGACAAACAGTACGTTTTAGTAAATAATTTGGGTGGGACATTAAAATTATCTTGGCTCGTCCTTAAAATTGATGTATTTCGTTTTTTCTTAAATATTCACTGCCATTTATTTGTCTACTGAAAGATAGAAAATAACTAATTTTACAAAATGGTCACATATGATCTGTAAAGGACAAATACCGCACTTTATGAGTAATCCCTAAACAGTTTTGTTTCGCCATCCTATTGCTTTGTTTCATTCAGATATAGTTCAAGTTTGAAAAACGTAATTTATAATATTAGTTATGTGAAATAAAATTCAGTTTAAAGAAAAGTGAAAATTCTTCTGGAATACTCATAATTTTCGTAAAGGCCTGAATGTGGCGCATATAAATAATGTTAATCATTAGTGGAAAACTACTCTTGTTTTACATGAAAATATGAAGTAAATGTTTATATAAATATTTACTTCGTTCCTTTTCTAATAAAAAAGCCAATTATCGTTTAGATAGATTGTAACGTATTTAATAAAAGTAAATGGAATGTTAACTATGTTTCTAATACCGCAACCGTTAATAAAATCTGTATGCATATATTCAATATATTCTTAGTAATAAGGAAATTATAATAATACATAAACAAATATTGCTTTCTTGACGGCAACGGACTTTAAGGCTGTAGAGTATTGCAAGGAAATGTAAACCAAATTCGTAATTACTGAAATCATAAAAAAGCGGAAATTGTTAGGGTAATTTCAGGGAAATGAATTATGCGAATTTTAATTAATAGAATGGGACGAAATTCAGTAAAGTGAAAGGGATTATTATTCGTTGATCAAATTTAACAACTCCTCAACGTCCTTCAATCTCCTCTTTCTCTGTTCATATAAAACACGAGCTCAATTGTGAGCCCCTTTTTCCTCAAAGCCATCCAATTAGAGTCTCTCCCGCAGACGGCGATGGAAATATTGATTCATACCGAATATTCATCTCATTCTATACGCATTCGTGGAAACTCTGAGGTGAATGGAAAACGTTTTCAGACGGATAAGTTGATCCCGTGAACTAAGAAGGCTTCATGAAAGAGAATAATCCGGCCTTTCACGCGTGGAGTCTTCCATTATTATCCTTTTGAATTCTTTCTGAAAAGGATTCTGGGAAAAGAGATGTCGAAACGCTTATGAAAAAATAATCCCAGCCCATTCAAAACGTAAAAGTTAAAGACAGACTATTGCGATCGGTCAAGATTGACTTCAGAAGTTTAGAGGGGATGTATCACTCTTCGTGTTTCGAGGAAAAGACTTTTTTCAAATGCGACTAAAATGTATGAATCAAAAGGAAAACTTTAAACGAAAGTCTTTAATGAATTTAAAATATCCTGTAAATCAAAATATTTAAACTTGTTTTTACTCGGGACATTTAAATCTCCATAAAACTGCAAACACGAAGTATGTTTGATTAGAAATATTGAGGATGTTCTCACAAAAATAATATCTATTACGTATAATTTCCTCTCTCTGATGATGGCCGATCGAGCCGAAACCAGTTGTATGTCCTTTGATTTGTGAAATTCATTCATTTGATGTGCTTTTTCAACTGTTTCGAACGAAAATACATATTTTAAGAAAGCGAATGTTCTCATTGTACTATTGAAGGAATTAATATTCACGCTTCTTCCGTTTACTCGTAATAAATACGTAATGGATTGAAAATGCATTACGTATTTATTACATATATATTATATATTACATATTACATATACATATGTATTATAAATTTATATATTACATGTATTATTTTATATATATTGAATAGTATTATTCTTGACGCATTATAAACCATGCTGTTATTGCAATAGAGAGATTCTACATTACTGTGTATTTATAAATTATATATTACATGCTTTTATACTATATGTCTTTATCTTTGTCGTATTCATAACTTAATTTTCTGATTTCCATATACAGCCAATAGAGGACTCTTTTTCACACTTAGTGCAAGATTTTTTTCTAATTATGTCATGAAATATTTTTAATATAGTAATTCAAGGAATATTAAATACTATTTTACCCAAAAATTAAACAGTCGATAGGAATCTATCCATCGTTTCATTTGGCATAGAAGATTTAGGGACTCGCGGCGATAATTTAGCTTTTTCTGAACTACTGAGTAAAAAGCAAAGATGACAATCTAATAGAAATCAATTAATATATTTTACACAAACAAAGGAAACAAACACTATTAAGCGCTTCCCTTATTTCCAACAGAGCTAAAAAAATGTATCTTCATTCCATCTCAAAACGTTAATAACTGAAAAATAATTTATGGGAGAAGCGATAAAGGGAAGTGGTTTTAAAACGAGGTCACGCACTCCGCTACAATGGACGATATTTCTCATCTTTATCAAGACTTTGTTGTCACTCTACTCTGCGGGATGCAAGACTTTGAATTCCCTGCATTGTATAAATAGAACTTCACATCAAGTTATACGTTTAGATTGAATGTGAGAAATCTTTCCAAATACAGTTTCACGCAACCCGGTAATGGCTTATTTGTACGAGAGATTTTCCGCACTCCTATTTTACGTTTAGTCAGCCACTCTTATCAATGCCCCAGTGGAAAATCTTATCAAGAAATTCGAAGTTTGGAAAATTATTCACCTTCCGATGAAATTTCTCAAAAAATCTTCTCGCGAAGATTGAGTCCGAATGTAAATAGGTAGAAAGATTGTAAAAGACATTCAAAAGAGATAATAAATGTTAAGTGGAAGGGATATGTGCGTAATATTTTTTTCTATTAAAAAATTGTAACGAATAAATAAAATTATGCCACAAAATTTCGTTGCCGAAGGCCAAAAATTAAAGTTGGTCATGTGATTGACATGAGTTATTTTGAACTCTAAAGAAGAAGCAGCCGAAATCCATACAATCTTGTGCCAGATGTTTTAACTCAAAGACATCTACATAAATACCTTGCAAACCGTCTCTCTGGGAGTGGCAGGGAGAATAAAATGGTAAGGGGTGAAAGGTAACTTAAAGTGCACGTAAAGGAGAACACCTAGGAAAACTGGAGATGAAAATGTCTGAAAGGACTGAGACCCGAAACAGGAACTTCCAGACATTAATACATGCCGCTTTGGGAAACTTTGTTAGTAAGGGGGAAGCGGATCGCCCGACTTGGCGGCATCGTCCACAAGGCCAGCGTTCTCACTGAGGCACGGACCATAGAAAGTGATGAAAAGGGGGCCCTCTCCAATTAGGATAACTCAAGCTAAAGGATTTAAAGTAACTTATGGGCGTGCACCTAAAGCGCGGAGAGTGATAGGTCTGGGTTCGAGTCCCGGTTCTAAAAGACTTTTCATGTCGGTTTTCCCTTGGGAAGTATCAGGTAGTATTATTCACCAAAATTTTCGAAAGCAAATTTTTTATCAAGTAGAAAATATACCAGGGAATAATCCTGTCATATCTGATATTCTCCTATAGAGCCAGCTGGCTTTCTCTTTTGCAGGGAAATATATTTCCATCCATGGCAAACATCCATTAGACATTAAGAGTTAGAGAAAAGCTCAAAAAATCCGTTGTTCGCGTGCAAACTAACCGTTAAAAATTCCAACCAGCAGGGGTTAGAGTTCTCAGTGGTCGCGCCTTGCAAGAATTGTTCTCAACTACATTGCCATCTTCGGGAGAGAAGAATAACTGTGGAACTGGAATAACTGGAACATCCATTAGGAATTCACAGAAGGATTTCATAACTCAAAGGAGGACGCTCGGTTTAAATTTTCATTCAAATCTTGAGTTCTGACTTCTTAGCTCTGAAGTTTAGTAACACGAGTTGATGTGGTTACATCCTAAAACGTCTCCGGCAAATTTTGCTCGTTTTACTCTAAACCTTCTCAGAATGGCCAAGGTAACACTGAATATAGGATTACGTAACATTTTTTGCTAATATTTCCTTAATATTTTACAAATTCAATTATCCTGACATTTCAGGTTCCCCAGATTACAATTATTATTAAGACATCATATAAAATTAAGTTTAATTTAACAGAGCTCAATTTTCAATCCAGACTGAAAATTATTTATTGCGTACTTTTTATTCCTTCGTTTGTGTCTAATCGATGTACAATTTAATATTAATATTCAGTCGAGTGAATGCAAGTGCTGAAAAACCTCCATGGTGCAATGCGACAGTCATCTTCTTAAAACGTGCCATGGGCATCTGTTACCCTTAGACGAAGGGAGAAGCGAAGAAAAGAATTGTGGAGATATCACACATCGATTGACATCTTCTCTGCGTTTGGAGAAAGAAAGATTTGCAGAGCAGATAACGAGTAGAAGAAGAGAAGCTAGCGAGCAAAAAACACCAGTTTCAGACAGATTTCTCCAGGCAGAGTACCGGATGAAAGCTAAATGATACGAAAAGGGAATCATTCAGTGGAATTACATATTAGGGTTGCATATTATTTGGTATAAAAGTTGCATAAAGTAGTTAATTATCCCCATCGAAGCTGAGTTTAAGTAATAAACTAGAATCGAATCTCTACTCATCTGCCATTTGTGTCTCTCTGACATTTACACCAAACAGAAAGATGCCAAATCGAGAATCTTCAAATCATAAGCACTGCTTTCCTAATCACCATATTCTCAAATCAGTAACGCACGGTAACAAAATGCGCCACAGAAATTAATACTATAACAATTACTTGCATTATAAAAGATATTTTGATAATTTATATCTACATCTACATAAATACCCTGCAAGCCGCCTTACGGCGTGTGGCAGTATATCGACCACTTTTAAAACTTTCATTGGTCTACGCACTCTAAGCGAAAGTCGCCTAAAAACAGAAAATAAGTTTCTGTGAACAAGTGAGAAAGCAGGCCTATTATACTCAACGGAGATGCAAAGAGGTTAAAAAATGGAGGATATCTGTGTTAGAACCAAGGTCCATCACCCTACGAGCGGCTGCTCCAAATGATTAAGCCATCTACTTTATTGGCCAAGCTACAGGGAGTTCATACATAGAGGCACCCACTACCTTACCGTCCCGATTTCTGCCTTCAATAGCATTTCAATTGCTCTTTTTGTACTCATCTGTGAAAAGCAAAATGTAATTTTTTATCACTTCCTAACCTTTTTGTAGGTAGCCCGTGCGTTATTTATCAAAAATGCGTTAGAAAGAGAGGTTGATTCAAACGGTCAAATTGGAATTTCGTGTACATGTGTATCTTTGAACGGCATGAAGAAACGATGCAGGTATTAATACACTCCATTGCTTTTTTAATACTTACGGCGTTGATCCGACCGCGAGTAATTTTTGACGTGGTACGCAGTAGGCGGCTTATGGGAGGTGTGACTTACTGCTATTTCCTGTTCTAGATAAAACATCACTGGACCTTTTGAATAACAGATTGGAAAGAATTATACATCGGAGAAAAAAAACATATTTTTATAATACTAATACAGCAATAGTTGAATTCATTAATTTAGTAATAGTAAAATTGAGTATGACTCCGGAGAGGAGATTAAAAACTAGACCTCGTAAATTGGAGTAAATACAATTAAACCAAGGAATTGACGGAGGGTGATTGATTGAATTTGTAAATAAAAGTCTTCCTGAGGTAAAAACAATATTTCTATGATAGTTTATCGATACTAATTCAGAATATCGTGATATATTACTATTTTGTTTCTTCATAATGACTGAAAAATGATAAAGGTTTTGAAAAGATTCATCATTAGTCACAAATATCGAAATGTTAACTGAATTTGATAGAAATTTCCAAACTAGTTTGTTGGTGCTAACCTGGCAACCTGCGATGTATTCACAACAGAAAAAATTCGAAGGTTCTAAGCGTTGAATTTGAGATTACTTACGATAACCGGAAATCTCTCGAAGAATGAAATGCAGCTAACTATAGTCTTATGATGTCTATAGAGGTTTCCTTTGATAAGATATCCAACCTCAAAGTAGCCCAATCAGAAGAATTGATCAAATATATATAACGCTGATGACTCAACTATAGTTGATTTAAGTGTTTACATTGGAAAGATTTCTTAGTTCGAAAAAACGGAGCATATGACCGAAAGATATCACTTTTACGATTCGCTTTTAACCGCCTTATCTTATAACGAATTCTACATACGGAAAAGTTAGTTAAATTGTAGATGTTTTCAAAAATGTTATAGACAAGAATTAATTGGAGTGCGCTAATAACTTGAAAGATGACACATAANTTACATTTCTATAAATTTTATATTTCCGAGAAAAGTATTGCCAGGATGTTATGACCTGACGTTAATGTCATGGAAAAAGCAATGGGACTTAGTGCGTTAATGAAGGATAAATCAGGAGAAGTTAAATCACTCAAGCGAATAGCAATATGTCAGCGAGTAGATGAATGATGCCGGTGGAGTGCCAAGCAGCTCCAGATGATGAGTTTTAGTTTTTGCATTTCAAAATATGCGGTGAAAGTGAGTTAGCCAATGTTTCCTTCGAGTTTCTCTCTAGACACCAAAAATGCCGAATAAAATTTTAACTCGGCTATTTCCGATATCCACTTAATAATTTATGAATATCAGATACAAATCTCGTCCTGAGCATGCATTTCTCTGCTACGAAGAATAGGTTAATAAATGAACTGTTTTAAATATTGGGAGTAATAATCATATACAATTCTCAATCCATCATCACTCATATTCTTTTTAAATATATAATTCTGTCACACGAACGCGAAAGATAATTTACGTCTATTATCTTTGGCAAAAACACGATTCAGTTCCGGAAAACCGGATGTGGTTCTTTGCCGTATTTTCAAAAGCTCTTGGTATTCGCAGAATTCAGTCTCAAGTTAAGTATTGAAAGAGATTTTTGAATGAATCCAAGGCTTGGTCCTCTTGAATGAATAATTCTTGATATTTTTGGAAAATTTTCAAATTCATGGCAAAAATGTATCCTTTCAATGCGAAGACAAATTTAAGACGACCAGAAACGTGATTTCTTACTATTACGAACAGTTGAATGCGTGTAGATGTATTGATAAGGAATAAATATCGATCAAAGGAGAAGAATATATTAATTTTTAATCAAGAACGGAAAGAGATAAGGCTAAGAAAAGGAAATGAAAGATCTGATGGGAAAGAGAAATTGAATAAATAAGTGAGCCAGCGTGCGTCATAAGGGATAGGGAAGAAGGAAAAAAGGAAGACAAGAATCTGATTATCATTTGAACCGTATTTTTAAATCTTTCGCAAGAGTTTCCTGTATCGATCCAGCGAATTGCAAGAATTTTACGTAAAGACAAATCAAATAAAATGTAAAAGATCGTAGAAGGAACTGAGTATATTCTAGAAGATATTATCTGACGATGATGATGCTATACTAGTAGAGAGACATTTGTTTTAAGGAACAAGTAAAGGATGTTACCTAAGATGATCTGTTGAAATATTCAAATTTCAATTTCCTCCAGTGACATTTTGTCTTATCTGCTATCGATAAGTATATGCTTTGAACCGAGTATTCAATAAAGTCAATGTTATGGTGCATTTTTCACGTTTAGATAACGCTCTCCATTCGTTTTTGGCTCCTATTTTAACTGACGTTTTCTAATTTCACGCTCCTCTACCCTCCAATTTTATTCAAATCAAATTTTTGTCTCAGCGTTTTCTCTATTGATGCAGTCCAACCCTTCTTTCCTAAGAAAAAGCTACATCGAAGAAAAACTTAATTTCATTAAGTTTAGCATATTTGTTTGAATAATCTGGAATGAAATCTTACGTGCTTCCGGACACCCTAGAGGGCAACGCGTTCGACTTCGGTGAAAGCGGCCCGGGGTTCGATTACCGGCGGGGGCCTACGTGCGGATTGACCTAAGCTGTCGAAGCACATTTAAAAATACTACTACTATATAAAACCTTAAATGTAGCAAAATAAAATTCAAGTAAGTCTTAAACTATGAAGAAGTAAAACAATTACGAAACAGACTAGTGAAGTTTACATTCTATCATTATTCACTCCACCTTTGTTATTATCAAGCTTTAAGCATTATCATCACTCATCTAGTGATGACAAGAAACACTCGATGTTAGTCGAGCCATTGTTCATCAATGTACTTGGCTTTTTCTAGTACCGACTTTCTCTTGATAGCATATTTTAGGTATAAGGTAATTTTTCTGATTCCTTTTTTGTTTAATCTACTCCTTAATGTCATCATGAAACTTTAATGTATCGCCTCAATATTCTTGCTTCATATACCTGTAACTCAGCATCTGAGATTTCTCCAAGACATTAACGCCACAGAATAAATTTAGAAAATGCAAGCATTATGAAGTTATTTGTCAGAAAAGTAGTTAGAGGTTTAATTAGAGGTTTACAAACATGATAAAAATATATCTATATATCTATAAATCTATCGATGTATCTATTGGCCGTTATTTAATTTTTTTCCAGGCACACTCGTATTAGAAGCTTTAAACATATATTACATTTTTATCACATACATACACACTAACTAGATCATGAATGATTCATCGCAAAATAAACAACTACCAAGCCAAGCTTTGCTCATCGAACATGTCTTTGGGGCTCCCGGATAGCCAAGTGGGCAACGCGTTCGACTCGTATGAAAGCGGTCCCGGGTTCGATTCCCGTTGGGGGCCTACGTGCGAAATGACCTTAGCTGTCGAAGCACTTTTAACAATACTACTACTACTAACATGTCTTTGTTATCATCTAGAATGCTTGGAATCTTTAACAGCACTTCAGGATTACGAAACGTTATCCCTTTTCCCGTTTGAAATTAAACTGCGAACTTTAAATTTGGCAACACACCCTTCGTTGCCAATCATTCATCAGTTCTTCGAAGGCAATACAGACTCTGTTCCGTGCCAATTCCCGATCCTTCACCTAAACCTAACTCCGCCTCGATTTGATTTAACTTTCAATCTAGATTGAGTTCCGTAATCGACACACGTTCTCCGTGAGATACCCTCCCTTTAACTCCCTTCAATCCGCTAGAATTGTGAGGGATATCGAGAACTTGTGCTGAAAAACCGACCACGGATACGGGGAACAGGTGATGTGTCTCCATTCGTCAGGTGTTATTGACTCTCACATAAGGCTCGTTGCCATGTCGGGCTCATTGATGAGGCAGGAAAGTGTGGGCGACTAAATCGTCGCGCACAAGAATGTGGAAATACGAGAAGTCTCATTCTAAGGCAACCGCTTTGAAGGCTTCTACACATTTAGTATCGCATGTTTCAAGAGTCAGATCAAATATCGATGGCTCCAATTCATCACTACATGATTTCGCGTTTATATTCAGTTAATTTAGGTACAATTAAAAAGTTAGACAGGACGATCGCTGCGAAACATGAGTAATTGAAAGGTGACTTTTTTACCATTTTTGGGAATCTACGAGGTTATTGAGCATAACCTTTAAGCGTTAATATATTCAAAATCAAGTAATTTTTCTCACACGAGTTTCATTTACGTGTATATAGATATAGTTTAATAGATGGTATATAATCCATATATAATTATTATATGTCATCATTACGTTTATAATAATTATTAATTTATAACTTTTTATAGGTATACATATATTACAGAATGCAATATATACATTTTAGATCTAATAAATTTTATCTGCTATATATATATATCTTAGATTTTAGGCATAAATATGTATCATTGTTCAGGCCTTACGAAATACAGAATTCTTATTCGATTAAAAATTGAACTATCTAGGAAATACCTTCATTCGTAGGAAGGATTTAGTTTATTTTTATATTTAACAGCCAAAAATATTGTCAAGAATTATCGCAATTGGCCCACCTGTGAAAAGTTTAACATTTTTTGGAGAGAAATACAGAAGCCGAGCGACCCGCGAAATATTAAATATGAGAAAGCAAATGCGTAGATGCTGAATTCAAAATTTCAATGCGAGACACGGACAAAATAGAAGAGAAATAGTACTAGAGATTCCAGTAGACGAATAGACTAGTTTCGCAACGAAATGGAGAAAAGCGTGGGCGGCTTCCGATAGAAGAAGGAACGCGGAGGTTTCCGTGGGCGTGATTAGGAATGAGACGGAGAAGTGAGAAGGTCGCGCACCCAAGTGATGCATAGCGGCAAATGGGAATCCTCTTTCACGGCGGTAGTTTAATTGATGGCGCAGTCAGAAAGCCATATGATATGAAAGCCTGACTGCAGCGCAGTTTAAAGGAGAGTAGGATTCTGAATAGATGTTTACATCTCGAAAACTTTCTCCCCGATGGTTCTGATGGTTTTCTTACTTTGCGTCGGACTTAAGACTGTCTTAAGTACTTAAGACTGTCGGAGCATTTGTTGTTTTTTGAGCTGTCTGAATCGCTTCCCGCCGGCACGAGCGAAGAAATATTCGTATTTCGACACGACGATTAAATTTAGACGTGGCTCCGCGGCACCTTGAATTCCTTTCCGCAGTTATTACGTCGAGAGATGACGCGAGGAATAGCAGTGGGTCTCCCGGATGCGCTTTAATGGTGGAAAAAAGAGACGAGGTATGATTTGGAGCCAAGCTAAGTTCGGGAGCACTTTTAAATAGAAAGTATCAAAGGCCGAGGGCGGGAGGAAGGTCGCCAGTGGAAATAAGAAAGGGAGACGTAGTATCTTTGAAAGATGTAAATAATGCATTAGTAAATATTCCATAGGTTTAAAACTACGGAAAGGGGACAGATGAAAATGAGTGGCTAAGGAGATTCTACAGTTACCTCTTGTGGAAAAATTCACAAAGAAATATGTTAATAATGACCACAGTATATATCTATTTCTCGCTTGTGTGTTTATTCTTATCACAAAGGTTACGCATGATCATAACAATTATGATTTTGCTAATTATTAGTATTAATGATATTAATTTAGAGAAACCAGTCTTTAGCGGAATCGCCTTTTGTTGTAAGAAAATAACCGTAATGGACGGGTTATCGCCTGTCACATACATGTAAATTCAAATACTGCAAGTCAGGACCAATATTTTTCCGTAATGGAAAACTTTATGCTGTATACAGGTTTCATATTTTTCAGGTTCCACTACAGTAATTTTTAAATCGGCGCATCTTTTCGTCTTAAATGAGTCTCGAACGTACGAATACGAGTAGGAAGATATCCGAAGCATCAAACGCCAGAGAAAAAAATGTTATAAACATACGCAAATGAGAAGAAAATTTTTTTTCCTGCAAATAAAATTTAAGACTGCAGCCACTACATTTCGAGCCATGTCGTACGGTTTTCTGATCAATATTTAGAGAGCTGTTAATTATAAAAAGATTCTTTGTAGTAGATGTGTGACTCACTATGTCCCCATATTCAAACACTGACGAAAGAATAATTACGGAAGACAAAATTATCTAGATAATACAAAGCTATCTAATAATTAGTGACTACGAGTTCTCCAAGATAATGAAACCATGAAAATAGCAGGTCGTTTCAGAAATAGTTGTGAGTAGGGTAATCAAATTTAACCATGTTTCCTAATGATTTTCTCTCTTAGTTTTATATCCTTTTAAACTACTCTGGAATTTAGTCATTCATAGAACTGAAACGGATAGCAGTCAAGGTCATGGTGCTGACACCGTCGCGGGACTTTTCTATAGAAAAAACACAGAAAATTTTCAGAAGTTGAACTTCTGAATATAAGTCTACTGGTGAAGTAAGAAACTCAAACCTTACAGCGATTCTCTCTGGAGATTCCTTGATCTCTTGATATATACATTCAAGGTTACAAACCCTCTCGAGAATCGAGAGATAACCCTCAGACAGATAGGGACTTCCATAAAAATTTTGAAGAAATAACAGTGATAAATACAGGTGACAAATTAGATCACGTGTGAAAATTACATCATTATGTATTATATATGAAATAATTATAAAATATCTTGATTCCGAGATGAAATTTATGACTAAGAGAAGAATAAATTGAACGCCACGTGCGGAGCAGGTCGTGAGACAAAATTAATGGGAGCCATGGGAAGAGAGAATTACTGAGTGAGGAATAAAAAACAGAAGAGAAAGTTAAAGGGGAAAGAAAGATGGAGGAAGTGATTCGAGAAAGTTTTGAAGGAAAGGGAATGTAAAACTTCAGAATTTGAGGGAGTAAAAGAAATGAGAAAAAGGAGAAAATGTAGATAAGAGAGATAGAATTTAAGCGATAAATTTTTATGAGTGTAAAATTTTAATCGTTTTAAACATATAAGGCTGGAAACTTGCAACCATTCTGAGATGAGCACAGAATAGTGGTACTTACATCTATAGTTAAAAAGAATTAAAATACTTGCAGTTACTATGGTTATTAATGGTACTAATGATATTGATCTCAATAAACTCATTAAAAATAATAATTATAACCTTAAGGAAGACTGGACTTGGTTAACTCTGACGGGACCGGGAATCGGACCCGGGTCTCCCAATTGCCGGTTGGGTGCTCTGTCCGTTGAGCTATCCCGGCAGAACATTTCTTTAATCCATTCGGGATACTTTGTGGGCAAGGACGTTGCGAGTTCGTCCACATGGGGGCATTGTTCGCGGTGTTGGCTTCATAGAAGCACCGGCCACACAAAGTGATGGAAAGGATACCCCCTTTAGGTTGTAAACACAGGAAAACGGGTAAGGGTGACTTGGCGCAAGATGGTGCGCACCCAGGAGAAATCCCAAGGAAGAATGGACTTGAAGATCCGGGTTCGATTCCCGGTCCCGTCAGACTTTCTTCAAGTCCATTCTTCCTTGGGATTTTTCCTGGGTGCGCACCATCTTGCGCAAAGTCACCCTTACCCGTTTTCCTGCAATTATAACCTTCCTTCTCGTTCGCAAATTTTAATAACTTTGGGTGGTTTTTTGAATATTTTTTCCGTATTCTGCTACTTCAACCATCAGCAGCCAACTACTTATTGTACTGTTAAATAATAATATAGGTAAGTATAATATTCACTGGAATTTAACATTTGCTTTCCTTTTTATGTTACATAGTATTATTCATTAACTATTTTGACTAGCATTAAGATTTGTATGTAAAATACATAAAAATTATGGAAGAAACGAATCTGAATAACAAAGAACGGGGTTCTAGACGGTCAAAGAGCATTTGAATGCTAGAGGTATAGAGAAGCTCTACATATATGTTATCTTTGATATACAGAAATTAATATATGCATACATATGAATTTGTGTAACTTTTATAAATGACTTAGAAGGTAGACGCGGGTTCTTCGTTTGATTTTGTGCATGGGTACTTGAATATCTAGATACAAAGAGTTACAAGAGTTAACTCTTATACAAAGAGTTTAGAATAGAGAAAAATTGCGTGAATGAAACAAGTGACACCTTGAATGGCTTTAGAGAAGATTGCAAGTTCAAGGAAGACAGAGGTGTGCAGGAAACGTCTTCAGGTGCCCACGGATAAAATGAGTGACGCTTTTATCAATCCATCAACATGCAAACGGTAGATAACGACACTGGGGCAGAGAAAGAAGTTATAGAGAAGATAGAACGCGGTTCAGTGACGAAATGAGGGAAGGAAACGAAAGCGTACGCTAGGAAGAGGTGATGGAAGCACGGGGAAGAACAGAGGAAAAACAAATGACGACAGACTCAAAAAGAGAAAACTAATTTAAATAGCACTCGGCGCAAGAAGGGTGAAATACGAACAAAGAGAACGTGTGTGACAAAGGGAGTGGGAGAGCGGTTAGTGTAAGGAAAGAGGGTGTGTCTCAGAAATGGAGAAATAACACGTAGAGAGAAAGGGACCGGGTGAGGGTGGGAAGGTCCGCCGCGTTCCTTCGCTTTGGACGATTCCTTTTGGCACTTGAGAAGGAGTGCCGGGAGAAATCGTCTTCGCCAACTCAGCCAAGCAATCAGCGGATAAGCGGCCAACTGCACGCATCTCCCTCTTCTCTGAGCTTGGCAAGCTGTACGTGTGTGTATGTTTGAGGGCAAAGAGCAAGAAAAACATGAGCTAGCGGTAAGGGCATGAAAGACGGTGAGATATTTCAAGGATAGAGACACTTGGAGGAGGACAGGGTAACGGGAGACGGGCAAGCTTTATCAAAGAGGAGCGATTTCATGAGCCCTCGCCGGAAATGACGGGATGAGAGATTGATTGGAAGGAAGCGAATAAAAATGAGACGAGGGGAAAAAGCCGTATTGGGAGAGATCCGACCCAGGAGTCCTTTCTCAGGAGACACGAGAATGATGCAGAAAGAGGAAGTAATGAGAAAGGTCGAGGAGAAATGAAAAGAAGAATACATTATGGAACTAGTGACAATCAATTCTACGGAAGCGGCCGAGATATTGTGGAAATCCATAATAAAGTATATATCTATCCTTTACTAGTGACAATCATTTTACTAGATGGGCCTCATACAAAGATGACTTTAGGCACGCCAATGAAACCAATAAATAAATTTGGTAGTAGAAATTTTAAATAAGCTTCGACAGTTAAGGTAATTTCAAACGTTACATACCCCCCGGGAATCGAACTTGGGACCACTATCACCTAAGTCGAACGCGTTACCAACTTGGCTGTTCGGAGGCCCCTAAATAAATTTATCGGTATCCAATTAGTCATCGTTAGGGAACTAAACCTCGCTTGTCCTATTTTCTGTGCGTAAAGATCTTCTCTTGATGTGATTAATTATTGCCAAAGAAATTTTTGTAACATTATTTAAATGTCATTTATCATTTATCTTATTAAGTGTTAATTTTTTATCGATGATTTAATTTATTTATTCACCCCTTAATCAACCCCCAAAACATCCATTCATTGGACAGGGGGATCCAGAAATGGATCAGGACAGACATTCATTTCCTATTCAGAAAAAAACGGATTACTGAGGCCTCGAACCCGGGACCGCGGGGTCAAGAGGCTAGCATACCTACCATACCGCCACCATGAAGTCAGTTTAATCACTGTTATTGCTTCGCCATCCAAAATGTCTAATTCTATGACACAAAAACTGCAGAGAAAATTTATCTGATAAAAAAATTTATCTAATAAAAATGTAAACAAATTTCACAGAAAACCATTGAAAATAACTAAGGATATAACTCTCCATTTCCTCGCGTCACAAAAAGTTGGAAAAATTGCCGACTTTCACCCACCCCTCGAATAAAATCTTTATCATAGAGATTACATTCGATAGGGCCCGTTTCATTTGATCTCTTATGCCGTCGTTAATATAAATGTGCGAAGACAGGAGAGTTGGTTTTAGTGAAGAAAAATGTAAGCAACCGGGTAATTAGGCGCGTTTCTTTATGCAGCACGCATTAAGTTTCAAAGGCATGAAATTACTCTCAGGTATAGTTTTAAATGGAAATGAGAAATGGAGGGGATGAAAGAGAAAAACAAGGAGAGAGTTAAGCAAGGAAGAGAGAAAGAGGTTCGAGAGGAGGGGTGAGTGGGCATGGGAGAGTAGCTCACTTACGGCCGGTGTCCTTCTATTAAAAGAATCGGTGAGAGAAGATTAAAGGAAGGAGCGTGGGAGGAAGGAGCAGATTCATGGACCGAAAGAACTTACCATTTGGAACATGGTCATCAGCTCCATGTCTATCTGAAAGCGTCGAAGCGTTTCGGAGACAGGTGAACACTTTTACACCGTAATGAAGGAGAAGAAATGCAATGAAGAGAATGAAATTGAGAGGGGAAAGGAGAAGGACGCGTTATGAAAAAGGAGGAGGTGAAAAAGAGCCCGCAATGTACGGGAAGGGAAATAAGTTGAGAGTCGAAGAACTTATAACGATGTTTTCTCTCACATTATTTTCTTTCCTTTCTTGGAAATTTTATGTGCATTTTATACGGCCAAAGCCCGAAGCTCGGCCTCTTCGCGAATAGGCATGTATGTGCCGATACATCATAATACCGGGCGGTACTAACAAATATGTTGAAATTCCCCTTCTAATAGTAGTAATTGTAATTTTTAATCAACTTGCAAAAAAAGGAGACAGTTTAAAATTCCCTCTCTTCTGTTTTAAATGATCTATGAAAAAGTAATTTGTAACTTTCCAAAAAATTGCACTTGCTTCATTACGCATGCAAGAATTCTTTCATTGCTATCTTTCGAAACTTCGATAATCTGTTTTGAAAGATAAAATATTTAATCGATTTACGAATTGAAAATGGTAACTGGGTAAGTATGGAGGGATATTATTCTTTATTTAAAACCTAAACTATATAGTGTTACATAAATATTCTGAGCGGAGACGGAAAGTTAAGGAAACCGCTCTTGCAAATCGATTCATAGCATCTAGACAGTTCAACATCAAAATGAATAACACTCTCGTTTCCTAGGATACGTATCGTCGTATTAAAATGTGACATGGCAAAGAGATATTACGATCACGATTGAGATTCTCAATATAACATTTTTATATCTGCCAACGAAACAATATTTCCGTAAAGGAGAGGCTACGATAAGCCAACGGAAGTACTCTTTGTTAACTACCCGTACTCCCGTGGAAATTTCCAATTCACTCTTAAAATCTTAAAAGGTTTAAAACATCTAAAAAAAAGAATATAAGAATTGATAGAATTTCATGAAAATATAAAGTAAAGAAAACATTTGTTATTTAACTGAATTAAAAAATTGACAATGAAATCTGTCAATCGACAAAACCTGATGAAACTGCTCTACCAAAGAAATTACTGTCTAAACGATGGATGCTAAAAGAATTAGATAAGACCATGGGAGCAAAAAAATCCAGTGAAGGAAAGCAGATGACGAGTTGCAGATGTGGTGAAACGGATGACATTAGCGCACATTAAACCGCGCGGAGGTGTCCACGAAGGGAGAGATGGGCCAGAAAGAGCAGAGAGAGAATACAAATGGGACTTTTTGATCTCCATTCCTGGAAGCATTAAAAAAGGATATTAAACAACGGAGGAAGGAAATCGGCGGTACGTACAAGAAAGGGCGTGTCAGTAAAGCGGTGGCGGAAGGTCCTCAATGAGCTTTATTTGGCCGGGATGGAAGGTTTGTCGGGGAAACACAGGTGTGAGGTATTCTAAATCCTCCTCCGCAGTTGCTCCATCCTCTTTCCCTCCCCTTGGATACCCCTTTCTTCCCTTAGTCATCTTCCTCTCCAAGCTCTTGTCCTTTGAAGTCTTCCCTGTCCCATTACCTCCACAATCCATCTTTTGCGTTTGCAAATTCACGGCAATAATCGTACGTGAATTTATTTTTTCGTAAGTAATACGACACAAGTGCGTTTGATTGCAGATTCAGCAATGTCAAAGTAAACTTGACCATGACATTGTATCTTATGTAAGTAAATCCAATAGAACTTTCATAAATATAGGTCACTGGAAAGACATCTAATGGCGGAAAATTTTACGCTAAGAAATTACAGCATTTAAATTAATTACGATAAATCGTACAAGATATAAATTCGAAGTTATCGCTAAGGCGGTGCATAGAGAAAAACTATTTAATGTAAGAGAAAAAAATTCATTGTATGATGCGTTAAAGTCTAATATCTTTATTGCGAAATTTGAAAAGATATTATATCTAGAACGATAACCAAAGAAAATCGCACACAAAGAAAAATAAACAGGATCGGGACTCAAACCCATACCTTCCTTTTTTGTGCGGACGCTTTAACCTTGATGCTTTAAAAATTTGAAGATCATGGCTTTAGTCTTGATCCTAACAGACATTTTCCATGAAAATTTTCCTGGGCATGCGCCTTTACGTGCAATGTTACCTTTCATCCTTTACCTTGTGGTTTCTGTAGGAGTTTTCTGATTGATCGCTCTTTCTACATGAACTTTAACATAATTTCCTTTATCAAAGTCGTAGCAAAAATTCTTTTCTTATTCTAAATGCCCTTCTCAGGACTTTTTCTCTCATGAGAAGTGATTCACTTTTAAAACTCCTGCTTGCATCGTTTACGCGAGAATGAAGCCTAATTGTCTCGTGAAATTACTGTTAAAGTAGATTTCGCACGTTTAAATTTTGTCCAACTGCCTAATAAAGATTGAAAGGATTCTGAAAATCAAAAAAACGTCTGATTTGTGTATCGAGCATCATAGAGTTCAGTTGTGACACCATATTCTCATTTTGCACCTCAAGAACTATTAGTTTTGATATGAGATGACGCTTTGACTAACAAATTATTAATGCTATGATGAATCCATCGCCTCTATTTAATCTGCATAATTTTGTTCTAAAATTTGGAAATATTTACTTATTAATTTCTACATCAAAGTATCGAGTAAACTTTCTAATACTTTGGAAACAAGCCATGATTTTGTAAATTCGACACTTAAAAATTAAGAACACTTTTTATAACCCTTTCATTTTTAGATTTCTTGTTCTCCAAAATCTTCTTTTCCTACTAACGAACCTTTTATCACAAAATATTAAATCGCTTAATTAATCGCATGAATCGCTTTTGATTCATTCAAAGAAAAAAGCCAATATTTTTAACCTCCAGTTTTTCATCACTTAAGAGTCACAAATGTTTACAATTTTTATTCGCAAATGTTCATAATTCTATCTCAATATTAAGATAAATTCTAGAACGTCTAGAAATTCTAGAGTTGTTGAAATAATCCGAATTCCGAAGTAGCACAGAAGAAGCTCGTCGGATATTTTATAGTTACGACTGCTCATTTAAATGAATGATAACTGATTAAATGAATGGAAATTCACAAGTTTGAAAGAAAATCAGTTTGAATTAGAGGCAGAGAAGCTCTGTAATCAGAACACTTTTGGATCCTATAGAATATACACACATGCATCCCTAACAAATACATCATCATTAGTTTTCTGTTTTTCTTCGCATTTTGGTTATATGAAATACAGGCTGAGTATCCCAAATCTCGTTGACAAGGATAACTTATTGAATAATCAAGGTCTCTGAGGATGAAAAAGAGGGATAATTGGAAATCTCCTAATTGTCTTCGCTCCCTTAACGAAGGTCTTTGTTTTGTGTGCCTTTCTCTCGTATTATATAATACAATATTAATGTCATTCATTCGTGCCATTCTGCGAAATTATAACCGGGATTAATTTTCAAGGAATGTTTCATACACCACTACGGGTTTTGAAATGTTCGACTTCCGGATTAGGGACACTCAATCTGAAAAGAATTCTCCATAAGTACCTATTTTAGGTCCTCTTTTGATATATCTCTTTATCCCTTGCGACCTTATCGTGTAGCTGGAGCTTTGGACTACCAATTTCTTTAGTTTCACTTCAGTCGCTTCTTCGACGATGAACTCTCTTCTTAGATAGTGACCATGCTACCATACTTTTCTCCTTCCTATCATCATCACCATCATATTATTCTTCTTCTTTGAGTGATCAATTAAAACAATACATAAGTAACATACTTATCTTGAAATATTGACTTATTCAGGGACGGATTCATAATTACGCACAATAGGCGCTAGCTTGGGGCCTCGACCATACGGGAAGTCTCAAGACTGCGCAAATAAAATCTTAAAGACGAATTGTTCTAGTTTTTCACTTCAAGAAGAATTTTATATTTGTTGACTAAGTCTAAATAATATATTTATAGAATATATTACATTGATTATTTGTTATTTATTATTATTTGTACGATTGGACTACAGACAGGCTCCAGGCCAGGTGGTAGTCATCTTTTCAGGGGCAAAAGGAAATACAATACCCTTCCTGGTATTCACCCTAGTCGGGAGGGAGCCCCCCAAAACCTCCCGAAGGCAGTACATCATGCAATATCAAAGAAAATACAAGTAATTGATGCCTACGATTAATACAATATAATAAACACTTATAAAACTAAAAAAGAAAAAATAATAATAATAATACAAAATTACCCACATTATTACAAAGCAATTAAAATTAAACATCAAAGTCCAGTATTACAGTTTAAGATACAAAATGCTCGACTGATAGGATAAAGCAACTTACATAACTAACTAATTATTGATAAAATTTATTTAAAATCACATAACTCTTATAATTCTATTTATAAATACATTGCCAGTCTGAGGAAAAGGTTCGAACACTTCACCAGGTAAATTTTTCCATTCTACTATTCCCCTATTTAGAAAAGAATATTTACAGACATCCGTTTTTTGTTTTAGAGTACCAACTTTATGATTGTGATCATTACTTCCTAAATAATCCGGTTTCCGGAGTCTACTGTTTAATTCTTTCTTATGTCACTATTATATCACTATATACTGTAAAAATAGTCTATAATTCATTTTAGATTATAGAAATACTAAGTTCTGCGATTCAAAACTTGTTTGTGTATTCTTGCCGTAGTGTGACGACTGATGTTTCTATAGGATGTACATTTGTGTATTTTATGTAAAAATTGGTAGTTTTACTTTCATAATTCCTAGAGGAGACGGGGGCCTATATCTGACGTTTGCGCCTACTACTTTGCCCTACTAGTAGGGCCGCTGATACCTTAAATCCGCTCCTGATCTTGGTGCGTGAAAATAATGAAATCAAAAATAATGTAAGTAGTAGCATATATTGTGGCTTATTTCACGTCAGTAGGCTTCGATATACTCAGCCTACTTAACAAAGTTATTCCACACTTCGGCCTATATATTTTGCTTCATCATTCTTTTTTCTTTTTCTTCGACCCTTTGGCACTTATATCCTCTTCTCTATTTCTCAATTCACCTCTATTTATACACCGATACTACGGCTCTATCTCCTATGTTGTCCCACGCTCCCGCAACTTTTCCACTAGCTCTATCTCTCCGTTATTTAACCACCGGTCCGAAAACGTCGAATCACTTCCACACGGACGGCAGTTCAAAATAATCCCTCAAGGTGATAAAAGGGTCACACGCGAAATCTGTAGCGTGCCAAGTCCTGAGGGAAGAAACCAAGAAAAGTTCGGATCTGCGAAGCCTCCCACTAGAGACGGCAAAAAATGCTGGAGCTGGAAATAATTGCTGTGTGAGGTCGTTTGATAGTAATGTTGAGTTCAAATCAGTGCGTCTTAAAATTCGAGATGAGTTTGCTGTTACTAATGAAAAAGCACATTTTTATTGATTTCCTGAATGACCACGTTTGGAAATATTCAATAAATCTACCCGAAAGCGTAGATATGTATCTAAACGTCTTCGTTTAGATCAATAGAATATTTCAGTGTGATCGTGAAATATGAAGGTAATTCACATGTATTCTTTGTATCTTTCTTTAATGATGCTGGAAATAATGCCTCAGCCAGCTCTGTTGATGGTGATATAAATCGGAATTAGGGATCTGGGATGAACTTTTGTTTCATTTACGGCGGTTTTATTGCCTATTTTCCTCAAGGGTAATTCTTTCGAGCCGCAGCTTACAATAAGTTCTTATCTGAGACGAAAATGGTGAAACGCTGAGTTCCGTTTCGAAGAAAGAGAGTACGCTAATCCTTACCGTGAAATGCTTGTTCTGTGACAAAGTAGTTTTAGACAATTCGGACTAAAAAAACGAGGAAAACGGGTAAGGGTGATCTAGTGCAAGATGGTGCGCACCCAGGAAAAAAACCCCAAGGAAGAATGGACTAGAAAAAAGTCTGATGGGACCGGGATTCGAACCCGGGTCTCGCCATTGCCGGTCGGGTGCTCTGTCCGCAATTGGGAGACCCGGGTTCGATTCCCGGTCCCGTCAGACTTTTTTCAAGTCCATTCATTCTTGGGCTTTTTTTTAATGAGGCTTTCACGCTCATTCCCATATACGGCTGAGTTCCTTTATTGTGAAACATCACTTATTAGTGGAGCTTCTATTGAGGATTTCGCTCCAGTTTAGAGTAATCCATAATTCGATAGCAATAAAATTTCTCTCCGTTTACATAAGTGTCATCAAAATTTGTCAAAGAAAATAATACGGACTTGACCTAACTTCTAGGCTGCAAGTTAAGTCGACAATGGACAAATTTCAAAATAAAACTGACAAATCTATTGTGATCTGAGGTAAATGATCATTTATAGAATGTGAAATTGCACCCAATAAGAAACACGTAATCACAAAACAAGGCACTCAACATTCAACTGCATATGAAAACAACTTTGAAATAGTTTTGGGTAATCAAATATTCAATTTTTTTGAGAAAAATATTTTAGAATCGCATCGTATATAACCACCAAATTTGAATAAAGGAACCCTTTAAGACACCGTAAAAAATATTGAAAGCCGAGAAGTACCGAAGCTTAAATTTTACTTTCTGTTGGAATGATTTTAGCTTATTGCTTTAACGATGAAGCAGAATTGGATTAAGAGCTATAAAATTTGTGGAAATTTCTGACACTAAACATCTCTCAATGGGAAGATTCAATCGCTGCTTGAAATGACAAGAGTAGAATAAATGGAAGAAGTTCCCCTCTCTGGAAACGCCTGAATTTTCACTCAACCCTTAAGGTCTTTACAACCTAACTTCCGTAGCAAGGTGCATTGGTGGAAACAGCCTTAAGCTCTTCTTATCCAAGAATTCTTACCCTCGCCCGGGTTAGCGTAGAGGTTAAGAAAACAAACAACAGTAAGTTATTCATCTTCTCGAATGAAACACTGCTGAAGTGGGGTCCAGTTTCTGTCTTATCTCATTTAATAAGCTCTTCTCAGTCGTAAACTCGGGAAGAATATCTTTACGCCCCCATAAAAATTAGATGGATCGAGGAACTTCTTTTTCATTTATGCCATTCTCTGTGTTCTTAGAGCCTCCGCATCTTCTTTAAATAAACAGTTACGTTCTCTTTTCTTTAATTTTTACGCTACGCTCACGCTGCTCGCATCAGTCCCTTGACCTCTCTTCGTTCCTGTTTTCTTTCTTTCGCTATTTTCCGCTCTCTTTCTCTGTCTTTCCCAATTACTTCCTTCTCATTCCCTTCTTTCCGCCATCACTACTATTTATTCGTCTTTCACTACTATTTATTCGTATATTGAAAAGAACACAACGGATGATCTCAGCCTTCACTTCATGGAACCTTCTAATATTATTCATAGCGAAATAAAGATAGGAACAAAATATTCCGGATTCATACTTATGATTTGATTTGTGGAGACTTTCTATGACTTGATAATGACACTCAAGAGTTGAAACTAGTCGTCATTTTCAATAAACGTTCTGTGGAAACCGGAATATTTTGTTCCTATCTTTATTTCGCTATGAATAATATTTAAAAGAAACCAAAAGTTAACTATGCACCATAGACCTGGATAGTAAGTTCCATCATCCCATCTCCATTACAACTTATTTTATATGTTATAACTTATGCGGACGAAACGCGATAATAATAAGCTGGAGAAGTAGATGAAACTTTCGGTGTTTACACCCCCCTGCCACGCGACGAAGGGAGGCTTACAGGGTATTGATATAAATTCATATATAAATCTTTGATAATTCACATCATGCATAATTTCAACGATGTCGATAAAATCGAAAACGAGTAGGAACTTCTAATATATGAAACTACGATGTAACATATCGTTTTTCATATATGGAGAAGCTTTTTATTAAGCCTCTATTTATGAATAGCTCTTCATTTGGATCCTGGGAGTCGTATCCTGGGCCCTTTCATCCATTCCGCGCACATTATTCAATGTCTGTCTCTCTTTTCTGTAAGTTTCGTTCATATTTTCATTCAGCGGCTTAATAAATAATTTAGGGAAATAAGAATAAATTTAGGAAATGAAAATTAACGATATATTCAACACTATTGATATGGAAAAATTAAAGTAATGATTTCAGGTGCGTTATTAATATTTGGAGATAGAGGGACACACTTTATCTGCCCACTCTATATTATACGAGGCATTTTGGTCCACTGGCCCGATTAGAATGGAAATAACAATGATAATCGATGCAAATGTTTCGATGATTCTTAAATCATGAACGGAATTAAAGTTAGTAAACTTTTGAACCTGATTCTGTTCGCGGAAATCAGGAAATCTTGACTGTTTTCACGAGTTCCACCGACAGAGAGGATTTGATTGGTATTAACACCGATAACTTTCCTTTCAAAAGACGTTTTCCGAGTGCCTAAACGTATTTAGATTAGATTGTGTTAGGAAATCAGCCGTTATTCTTTTATCTCTTCTTTAGTCTCAATGGAAAGAGTAAGGTCCACATCGGCAATGTATTGTACTCATTATCAGATTTCAATTTACACAGAATACGTCGATGAGATTAAGCAGCTTTCTTTCCGATTCTTTCTTAAGAGAGATAAATTCTATTTTCGGCCTTCAGCCGATGGTTCAAGTTTTCGGCACACATTATTAAAGGGAAATTTTCTGTCTTATTTTAAGTAGCGAAAATTTTCACGCATTTATTATGGCAATCTAGAAATGGCGAGTAGCAGGTTGGTAGTGTATAGTTCATGGAAGAGTTGACGATATCGGTTATTATCACTAAAAAAAGTATTTTAAATTTCTCCGCGAAGTACACAAATTTCCTGATATTTATATTTCTCAAGTTACACAAATATATATGGATGTAATAGCATGCTTCCTGGTAGGTCGCTCTTAATAGCGAAATTAAAATCGTGAAACAAATTCACGACTTTATTAGTTGAATAAATAACCACCCTTTGAGCAATCTCTTCACTTTGATTTATTTTAAATATTTTGTCATCTTTTTAATCATAGTCAGTGACAATTATCTTGAAATAATCTTCATAAGGACAAACGAAGATGTTAACCATTTTTACACGTACTGGTGTTTCAATGTAATTTTAATATATATCCCCCTCTGCCACACAGCGATAGGTGGCTGCAGGGTATTCATATGGATGTATTATTGAAGAAAAATGGAAGAACAATGAAGATTGCTTTAATCGTACTCGACTCAGTATAAGCTAGAAGTTATTCAGTTTGCAACAGTAAACGATAAGATACTGCGTAACTAAGAGAAATTTCGATGTGAGGAAAACAAGCCAAAGAATAAAGAAAACTAATTTTACCGTCGCATTTGATTTAGGTATGTCGAAAACTGGTGCATTTTCGACCAGAAAATAGGTTGATTTTCCCCACAGTTGCGAAACCCAATAAAAAGTGAATTAATTTGAAGTTTGAACAGCCACTTCGCTCGTAGTACGGAAAAAATTGTTTATTCAGTTGAATTTTAAAAATTTAATTCTTGAATGCTAAAACTGTTGTCGTTCGTTGGCAAGGACTGCCTCCGTAACCAGGAAAACTTCGTTATTTACCTTTCCCTCATCCTATTATTATAATCTGGCGACCTGGTTTAACGCAATAATACTTTTTGCACTAGCAAAGGCGCATAGTATTACTTGATTACTACAGAGAGAAATAAATAGCTGATGCAAACCCTAGAATGACATAATTCAACGCATTAACAAACATTTTCGGTACTTTTCTTTCCTTCCCTTCGCATCCTTTCCCGGTCCTTCTATTACCCTCCCCTTTCTCCACCGATCTCCTCCAGATTTCGGTCCTCCATACCTCACTTCATTTCCTCGGAAACGTGCCACGGTCAAGATGGTCAACAACATTAAAGCAGCCTTTACTCTACTCACCCTTTAATGCCTCTTCATCTCTTCCCTTCTTTCCTTCAACCCATTCAACCATTTTCCCGCTTGTCTTTCGACACTCCATTCCATCCGAGACGAGGCTACCCGGAATCGCTCAGTCCATCGCACCTTCGGTTCGGAATTTCGGTTATATATAACTATGATGTAGGAAGAAAAAGCGTGTGTTTATGCAGTACACCTAGCTTGGAAAAAGCGGTGAAGCGTGAAATTGCTAAAGGGATAAACAGAGCAACCCTAAGCTAGCTGAGCATTACAAAGCAAGCGAGTGTTTCGGATAAAGAAAATGAAAACTGTATTCCTTGAATAGATTCCTCCAGCTAGTAGAAAAGGTCAGTCAGCAAAAAAGTTGTGCAGGTATGAGGTCTGTCAGTAAAGAATTCAGCCCGACGGCCGGTTGGGACTTCATCCTCTCTAGCATCAGCTACGAATAGCTAGGAGAGGGAAATGAGGCTTACTAGGCAAGATGAGGAGTGAGGTAGTTTGCCCTTGATTTCCTAACTGAGCCAGAATACTATAAGCAGAACAAGCCCACGTTAGTGAGGCACAATGACTTCGTAACATTAATGCTATTATTCAGCTTCGTAATTAATGCTATTACGCAGCATGACTCATACCTCAGTAGCTTTCATATTATCACAGCCATGAACAAAACGGACAAGAGTATACGAAAGATGCATCTTTCCTTTCCCGTACCAAAATACATATGATAGATATATGATTTGCCAAGATATGATAGCAGGAATAGGTATGAGTCATAGAATTATATAAGATGAAGAATTTTATAAAATATTTAGGTCTCAGGCCTGTAAGAACCTAAGACCTCAAAATGTGAAAATAAAGGTAGAACTGACACCATAATATCAATACTTCACAAGACCCATGTGGTTATCCATTCCTTTAATGAAATGACAAATAAATTTATATTTAAAATAACTGATGCTGTTGATAATGTTGAGCAAGTGTGTTAAAACGATACTTTTCGATGAGAAAGTACGTATTTGACAAAAAAATAATGAATGGGTTACTGTGAGACAAACTTTCGTGTAGAATCAACCTTCCACAAATGCTATTATAGATTTTACTTAAGTGAGTAATTGGTAAACATTATTAGACTAAACAGCTATTTATTTTCTTGTAATACGATGTTAGATTAATATTTTCTGTAACGATAACATAAAAGACTCCATCGGTAATTACATAATGATAAAAGAATATTCTTTCTTGTCTTTTTGCGTTTTTCAGATTCACTGTTTAGTAGTGATTGAAGCCTAACACCGCACTCAGTTCTACTAACCTCCATTACTCAAATGATAAGGTAGATTTCGAATAGTCCTTTTATTTCTTTTTACAGCTTCTTATAACTCTTATCTTTACCAATTAAGATTTATGAAATCAGATTTCTCTCCAGAAATAGCACGTTCAACTTCTATATAATGAGTGTTGTGGATTTTGAAATAATGGCACACGATAGTTAATCTATCGCTTACTTATCATGGAATTAAAATCAAAATATAATTGAAGAGACGATTTTTTTAATCTCAAGCAATGGATGAATGCTGTTTTCTTATTAATAATGGAGAGTGCAAGAAATTAAAATAAATTTCGTCGCATGCATGTGATTGCTCGTTTGATATATGAAAACCCCGTGGTCTCCATTCTCGTGCCTAAACTAAAACGCATTTACGTTTCACTCACTCCAGTATAAACTTGAATGCCAATAACACAATAAGCTCAGAATTTGCTAAAACATTTTAGATGAACAGAGTGAGTTACGAGGCAAAAGCACACCGCATGGCAACAGCTAATCGTTCGAAGGAGTCGGCGAAATATGTGCAGCTTCTCCCATTCTTTCATTTCTCTGTTGAAGGCCGGCGAAACTACTTGAAGAGAATGATGTCACCCGGTAGTTTATTTGTAAATTCGTCATCGTTTCCACAAATTGCAGCAGCACTAAGAGCGAAAATGCATCCATGCTAAGGACCAGGAAGTTCTGACTATAGTTAATTAGGGTGAAAATGATAAGGCTGAATGAAAGTAATAAGTAACACTTGTGTACCAGAGGCATCAGTTGATGAGGTGAGGAATCCGGAAGACGAAAAATCATCTTCTCAATCTAACCATCTGTTTGAAACATCACTTTGTTTCGAACTGGTATCTCCCTTAATGAAAAGTTTAACTGTTAAGAGACAAAAGTCTTAGATAAGAAATTTTCCGGATAGAAATATCTCTGTAAAAAGACTCTTTAAGGCAACATTGAAATTGATTCCGATAAGTTTTAAGGTTAGTCTTTGTTTTTCTCAGTGACATTGAAATATTTTTGTTCCTTTTTCAAAATATAGAATGAAAAGGCTACGCAACAAGGAGGAACCTTTAGCTTTCTTAATGCCTTTCTTCTCTTTTTTCGATACTTTTTCCGTATGTTTTTCATTCAGTCAGAAAAATGCTTATTATATTAACTTCTGAACATGGGATGACTTCGATGATGGAAATTTCGTACCCTCATCTCCGAGTCGCATCCCATTACAAAATTTACTAACACTTTAGAGGAATTTTAACATTCTTTTTAATTTTAAGCATGAGCAATTTCTTCTTTTGGTGCTAACTGAAAATAATTTTTCACTTCCTTAGAATAAGTATGAATGCGTGTATTAGCCAACGAAACATCTCTCGCGCCGTTTGAACAACATATTTTTCGTGATTTTTTTAATTTAACAACCTGCATATTTTTTAACAGTATACAAATTTAACAAAATACACTGTTAAGATCGCCCTTAGCTAACGAGCCGTTACAACCAAACGCACAGCTTTATTGACCAGCTAATATGCGTTTGTCGGAATGGTCAGTGTGAGATCATACCTGTCAGTTAGGACGTAGAACTGTCGATATTTTCATTCTATTTGCATTAATGATCAACCAATAGTTTTTCATTATTGTCGACTGAGTGACAACCGGCCAAAACGCAAATTTTCGGTCGCTGTTACTCATTGAATTTCTCTCAAATTCCAATATAGGCGAATTAAAGTTATCACTAGGAGAACGGAATAGATAATGGTTTTCGATTTCAACTCAAGCTCAAAATTTTTAATTTCCCAGTTTCGGTTCTCATTCCAGCGGAGTTTTATTTCGACTGTGGCTTTCGATTCGGTCCTTGTCATGGTATAAGTTTTTAGATGATGTGAGGATATATAGCGCTGTAAAAGAGCATTTTATTTTAGGCTACAGAGGAACTAGGAACTGCGAAAATGCATATGTATCGTGTATAGTCCTAAATACATAGGTATCGTGCTAGAAATCATCAATCAAAAATCTGAGACGTTCCGCCGTGTTTTCAGCGCTTTACTCTGTCACACCCCCATCATGGATGCAAATATCGGAGAAAGTCGTTTTCTCATTTCTAAAGTGAGATTGGATGCACACTCGAAATAGCACCGTATATTTCTTTTCGTTAACACTTCGTAGATCTAAAGATTATGAAAAATAAAAACTTCGTAAACTTCCACACTATTTGGTTTTATTTTCGACCGGTTTCGGCGCAAAGGCCATCTTCAGATCCGCTCTATGTCACTGCCTGCGATATCTTTGCTGTACTTGGCCAATATCATTCACTATATTTTGAGTAAAATTTAGATGTCGTTAACCTTCATATAGAAGAAGAAAAAATGGGTGGATCAAAAGATATGTGGGAATGGATTTATGAAGAATAGGAAAGATTGGTGGGATGATGAAGACAACATTTTTAGGATACCGCAAAGTGAGGCACAAGTATGAAGAAGTAAAGGGCCAGGGCATTAGGGGTTCCAGGGTTCAATAACCTAATAAGATTTAGGAAACTAATGAATGAAATTTAAAACTTTCAAGAATCTTAAATGGCATTATTCTGAAGTTAATTAATCAAAATTCATAATTATTGCAGTATAATTATTCCTTTGTCCGACTTCTCTTGAGCTGTCGTTTAATCTTTCAGATTTTTGTTGGGAAAAATGTCCGGAGTAAAATTTCGTTATGAACACTTGAGGAAAAGATAAAAGACATAATATTCATGAAAACTTCTGAGAAGAACGTATTTGTGATGTATTAAAATGACAAATGATACAGGTAATAAAATTACCCATACACCTTCCACCTGATAGAGAGCTAAAACGCAATATTTTATGCATTATCCGCTCAGTCCTATGAATAATCTCAGTGCCACTGTAGTTAGCTACTCGAGACCTACTGCATTAGCGCATTTACTTTGTTAGTTACGCTTTGCTGCAAACAAATTGAAAATGTTATCAGACTCTAACCACAAAGCCTTTGAAAGCTTAACTACAAACAGTGGAATTGCGGTTGGCGGAGTAAAGCTCTCACGACCGTGCATTGAGCTATAGGAAAACGGCCGGGGATAGTAGTGGAAAATCCCCAACGCATAGCTGCAACTTTCTAGAGACGGGGAGCTGAGAAATCAGGTGTTAGAGAGGCGTTGCAAGAAATAACACGGACCGGGGCCTATGGGATAGAAAGGGGCGTTTGGCTGGGGTCGAGAGGGGCACACGATGAAGACAAGGCCAATAATACCTTATTGCTTGAGGATTAGTGAGGGTCATCTATTCGTGCAAGGTGACTTGGGAGATTAAACCATAGAGTAAGGATATATAGAGCGCTTATCCCGGCTGCGCAGTAGGGAAAATCTGTCGCCAACACCTAACCCGTAATGCCCTTCCGCGGTAATTCAAAAGTGGTTGTGCGGTCGAACACGGAATTTTTGGCGGAAATGTGCATTTAGGAAGCAAATAACGTCGGAAAATTATACGAAGCTAACTTTATGTCAAGATATTAATAACTATTTGTAATTTAGTGTTTTTGTGTGGAATTATGATAGCCCAAAACCCGAGAACAAGATAGAGCATTGCTTCAAATTTTTGCGAAATGCTACATGTCTACAAACAGCACCTAATTGACTACATTGCATCTAATAAATCTCTCTGGATCGTGGCTATTCTTTAAACCATTTATAGGAAATTCTAGTAAACGATCGTATTATCGCCAAGGAGGCAATAAGTTACGCAAAAATTAATTAGAACATTTACATTATCGATTTACATTACTCCAACCATAGACATTACAAAATGACTCAAATTAAAATGGATTTATCTATAATATGTTCTGAAAGTCCATAAAACCGAATTCGGTGCACCGATTTCCTATACATTTAAATGGCAGGATTCCGGCAGCTTGCCCTACTAAGCTGAACCGGCGTTGGAGACATGCGCAGAAGTCCCATGCTGGCTCTATATATCCTTACTCTATGGATTAAATGCATGTATTACCTTTCGACCACTAAAATGCATTTTAAAAACGCATTTCTTGAAATTTTCTATGAAAAAGGAACGATGACAAAATTTGAATTTCGAAACAAGTCACTCATTCTCTCGGAAAGGAAAAATTAGAAAAGACTGTGTGTTGACGAGAATTATTGGAAATGGCGCAGAAATAATTTAATGTCTTTTTCTTACTTCTAATTTCCTCTTGTCCTTAAACGAAATTTCGTTAATATTGTCATAATGTGTGAACATTAGCCTCGGGTTAAATTTGGTATCATGCTACCATTAAAAACATGTGAAATCATTAATGCTCCACAATGTATGCACAAACAAAATAATCATAGCTTCGAATATTGAAGCTTATAAATGAATATACTGTAGAAAATATCGATATTTATCTAATTTCCATTTGCATTCAATTAATAGATACCATTTTCTTGAACTTTAATTCATATCCCGCCCTTCCTTGTTTTCCATTGCACCCTTACTTCTTAAAACATAGTTACATAAGGTATAATCTTAAATGAAGTTCAAAATAACCATTCAAAAGTATTAAACTTCAAATAATAAAATACTAAGTGATAATTTAAACATCTTATTTTTTAGGATTTCTGGAAAGATGCAGGGGAATCGTCAAAACAGCGAGGATTCGGCAAAACTTCTTTCATGTATCATACGTCAGGTGAATTTACTTGAAGCCTCAATGCTAAGAATATTTATAGACCTGCAAATCTTTCCAGGGAAGGGTGTTTATCTTTCAAGCGGACATTAAAAATATTGCTGTGTAAACAGCAAAATCCCTGAAAACCAAGAGCGTTCCTCTCTTAGCTAATAAAGCAAGCTATTCGCTTTTGAATTCAACAGAAGCACCAGGTGGAGGAGCAATTAAAAAGGCGAGGGATGTATAATTAGTTAATCAATTTTAAGTTCCGCCGGAGATTTTAAAAGAGTTTGAAGGTCGCGACCTTTAAGAAACCGACACCGTCGCCTAAATAAGTTCGTCAGACATTTGAAGAATAAAGTAAACACTGAAAGTAAGTTCACCCATAGAAAAGAAAGAGAGAAGTGATAAAAAAAGACGATGATGGGGCAAAATCAGCAAAATTATCAATTAAATGGAAGACTCACAAAATTGCAAATGTAATGCAATTTTGTGAGTCTTCCATTTCAAAAAGCGACTACTTTGTCTAAATACCTTATGAGAATGGGGGGTAGGTACATAAAATTGTCTGCTTTTTTCATACGTGTTTCTAGTAATTTTATTCAGTTCCGAGCTCCCAAGTAACGAATTCATCGATAGTTTGTCCTCATTAAACTCTTGGATGAGCAACTGAAGACATGGTTCCAATTTTCTATTTTCCAATCTCGTTGAGGAATCTGACAAGCGAGAATGTATATCGCAACACTTCGCCACGGAAACATTTCATCCATTTGTCAGCGTTCTAACGAAACAAAATCAAGTTTTTCAGTGATGTCAATCACAGCATAGTACATAAAACCACATTAGCCAGCAAGTTTACATATTGATTTAATGAATGGTACGAGGGCTGTATGATAAGTTCCCGTGTTTAGCAACTGATGGCACAACTAATACAAAATGTGTATACCATATTTTAACGCCATCTTTAGATATATGACTGTCAAAATTTCAGACAGATTAATCGAGCAGTTTTGTTTTGATAGCTGTTGAAAGTAGACAAGTTCGTATTTGCTTGCCACCATGGAGAAAGAGCAATATCGATCAGTGATTCAATTTCTTTTTTTGGATGGGAAGACGTGTGAGGAAATCAAGGTGAAGTTGCATGCTGTTTAAAAGGACCATGCACCTTCGATGACTACCATCAGATATTGGTTTAATGAATTCAAGAGCGCCCAGACCGTCCGACTGAGGTGACAACAGAGGATATGGTTAACAAATTCCATGATATCGTGCTAGCAGATCGCCGTGTGAAGATCAGAGAGATTGCTGACATTGTAAACATCTCAATTGAACGCATACAAAGTATCCTACACGAAAAATTATGCATGAGAAAGCTATCGGCGAGATGGGTGTTGCGTTTGCTCACAGTGGAGCAAAAACGGAATCGCATGACAACTTCGGAGCACTGTTTAGACATGTCGCAATCCGAAAGAGTTTCTACGGCGTTTCGTGACTGTTGACGAAACATGGATCCATTACTACACGCCAGAAATGAAAGAATAATCAAAACAGTAGATTTCACTCGGGGAACCTGCTCCAAAAAAGGCAAAAACGGTTCCATCGGCCGGAAAAGTCATGGCCACCGTTTTTGGGATTCGCGAGGTATCATCTTCACCGACTTTCTGGAGAAGGGAAGGAAAATCACGGGGCAGTACTATGCATGAAAGCATTATGAATGCTTGAAGGGGTGGTATTCGCAATCATTGTGTCATTAATTACTTTATTCTTTGAGAGTACAAAACTCACAAAAACCTTGTATTTCTTTATTTCCCATGAATACGTAATAGACATTTTGTGAGTTACATTTAGCCTTTTTACTAATCCTTCTTTCAATCCTTACAATATACCGAAACCAAATTAAAATTCAACGATATCCGATACATGAACGATATTTTATTACGATGTATCTGTAAACACTTCATATTTGCGATGCAAATGTGTGAAGTGTGTATAATTACGTGTGTTATAATACTCTAGAAGGTTAGAATTAAAACTTTGAAAGGCAAAACATTGATTATGAACTACAAGCGTAAGTTGATGAGAACGAAACCGCAAACGATAACATATTTTTTAAATTACATAAGCATATTGTCCAAGAACACCTGCTAAGAATCGAGTTTACACAAGGATTTTCAAGTTCCATCGCACTTCCTCATCCAGAATCGATTTCAAAAGCCAATTACACTACTCCGAAACCGCGAGAAATAATTGGATATCAAGTGGTGAGAAAACAAGTTGTTGGCGAATACATGATTCATACTTCCGTGGAAATTCTGCACCGACAACACGTAGGAGCGAGGAGGCAATATCTCTTGAGCAAGCACAGAAAGAGGAGTCCGTAAAGCCGCTTCGTAAATCATAGAAAAGCGTTATTCTGCGTCGACCTAGAAACCTTTCCCCCTGAGCGCATTAAGCGATCTCCGTTTACCACAACGGGGACGTCCCTTCGTTGCCATGGCATCCGATTATCGTCCCATAGGGAAACTGTTCTTTACATCATTTCCATAATCGAGTCCTTCACCTCGATCGCATTGCAAAGAATAAGCGCCGAATCGCACGTTCGTCAAACTTGGCAATCATCTCATCCTTGAGAGGTCCGTACATTCAATCAGACTGAAAGTGCGACAAAAGAGACGCACTGAAGTTGAATTATTTCATTGTATTCATTGGGTATCGATTCAGCTATAAGATTTGTGAGCAAATGACGACGCATGACCTTGTTTTTTTACGAATGTATGAACTGAAATATCCGTATCAGGAGTCCGAAAACTGATTAGTTAGATCTTGATTAAACTATTTATTATGCAGTTTATTCTAGTATATGGCAATATACTTATAATATTGTATAACATTATTATATAATCTCAAACCTCATTAGAAAAAGTATCAAGGAGCGTAAATACTAAAAGGAACAAGGGAGTTTATAATCGATAGTTTTGCTGGGGATGCGCAAACAGAAAATACCGATTTGATGATGTAAATTTCGTGACGATTTGAAACAAAAAATATGAAAGTAAATTGTTAATTTGGCTTACGAAGGTAACTTGCTCTGTGACTGCCTTTGGTGACCGAAATATGATTTCCCTAAGTGTCCAAAATCGTTAAGCTCTCTTAGCTCCCGGATAGCCAAGTGGGCAACGCGTTCGACTTCGGCGAAAGCGGTCCCGGGTTCGATTCCCGGTGGGAGCCTACGTGCGAAATGACCTTAGCTGTCAAAGCACTTTTATCAATACTACTACTCGTTAAGCTCTCTCAAACACCGCCAAAAAAGACACATCTCTACGCCACTCTAGTAAGCAAAGGTGGATGTGCTGTAGCATTTATCACCGGGTTTATTATTTTTGAGTTCTTGAGCATCCTAAAAAAGGTCCTTTAAGTCCTTAAATGTGATGAATCTGTGAAACAACTTTCAGGAAGAAATAGGTTCCATTTTATATGGTGAAGAATTTTCAAATCATTGTATCTAGACATCAATTTTATTTATCTACATCTACATAAAAACCCTGAAAGCCGCCTTACGGTGTGTGGCAGGGGGTGAAAACACCGGGCGTTCGGACTATTTTATTAGCCTATTATTATCATGTATAGTTCGCGGAAAGAATGAATTCTTAAAACGACTCGTCCTAGCATCTATTTCTCTTATTTTGCGCAGTATGCTTTATATGCACAGTAAAGGGGTAAATATATTTTTATTATTATTTTATGCCACAGGACGACCAATATCTTGAAGCGGGGCCTCTCTAAGTATTATCTGTATGACAAACTATAAATTTTGAAATTTTAATTCATCGTTTTCAGTAATCATAGAATAGCTTTTAAATTATCCTAAAGAGGAAGTTATACTTCGCAGCTGCTCCAAAACGAAATCGACTATACGAGCAAACTTTTCCCAAAGCCCCTCAGATTGTTAATAATATACCTCACGTTGTGAAGATATTTGAAGATTGCCGTTGAAGATAGCTCTAAGTGCAATAAATCTACTTTATAGTGGATAAAGTAGATTGCTTTATTCATTTGCAGTCTTGGGAGAAATATTAACGCGATATAGCTTCACTGATTCAAAGAACCAGCTTGTCCGGAAGGGCAATAAATACTTGAGAATCCTCTTCCAAAATCCACCCCAAGAGGTTAGCCCATTCACAATCAACAGATTGAGCCGTAACTTTGCAGGACGTCGTAGTTCCAGAATTTGATATATGAAATCAAACACGGCAAGAACTGAAATAAGTAAGGATTTTTACGTTCAAATATTCCAAGTTTTCCATTCCTTGAAAAAATATAGATAAGATCCTACGATCGCAAGAGATTCATTTACGATGAATATACCATACCTACAGATTTACATAAAAATATCTCCGCGCCATAGTATTTCACGCAATGCCACTCTATAGGTAAACTTCAGGTAACCATGATGTACATATAATGCTAAATAATCCTTTAAGTAGTTCCATAGGATAAAAAAGTTCCTCTCAAAGGAAAAGGTCATTTGAAAGTTACAAGAATGCCTTTTTTCAACCTTATTTTTGGCATAAATTCATTTTTACCTCCAATTCTCTCCGTTACCACCGGTTGACTTGGCTCGACGTACCATTTTTGTGACTTCATAGAAATGCCTTCTTGAATCTTCTCTTCGTAAGAAGGCAGAGGAAATAAATTAGTCAGAAGCCTAGGTGGTCTAGGTCCCAAGGACTTCCCATTTCCAAAGCACTTCGAGGAAAGGGTGCATTCTCAACTTGTAAGCAACTGCTCAAGGAGTAATGGCGCAGTATGGTTTGAGTAGCTTTGGAGTGAGTTTGGCGAAGATTCAGTTGAATAACTTCCGCATTCTATACATCGCACCGTAAAAATACCTGTAAATGCATAAATAGTTTTTAAATCTCGGGTATAACATTAAACAGATAAAAAGCATAATGAAAGTAATCCATAACTATGAGCCTAATACATATTTGCTGAAATCTAGGCCTTTCAACCTCTTTCGTGTGTGCGAGAAACTTTTTCAAGTAACTAAAGATCTACACAGCCACCAAGAAGGAATACAAAATTAGAAATTGATTTAAAGGTCCAATATGCAAGAGAGAGAATATATAAAAGTATAAAAAACTCGTTATAAAGCTCAGCATCAAAATTAAAAACGTAAATTTTGTAATCAAGTTCAAACGAAATAATATCAAAACTGGAATAAATTTTTAATAGCACTCAAACAAATTTGTATTTGTCTCCAAAACACAGAGTAAATACGATCCCTATTTCCAGTAAAAACCCTACTGATGCAGTTTTTCAATTTTCCAAGATGGGATTAACCAAACTATAATGATTATGAGGGTATTTGATACAATATCCAGCAAAAAAAACACTCGTAGTAAAGCGGTAAATCGCGACCGAATGACTGGGTCACCCCCCACCCGTTTTCAAATATCTGTGTACATAATCAATAGCATAAGTACGATACGCTATTGCTAGCATATAATCACATTTACATATCAGTTTTGGGGGCATCAGGATTTCATGCTAGTTTTAGGAGACAGACTTTCAAAGGTATCGGATATGATTTCTGAATTTTCTCCGTTTCAAATCGTTAACATGTAAGAGTTCGAGAAATATATGTCCGTGTGCATGCACAACAGTTTTGAATGCCTTAAGGTGGTATATTCCCCATCTGCTTCCTTTAACTACACCACCGCAAACTTTATCGATGATATAAAAGTTAGGAAAAAAACCTTTTTTTAATCTTTGGCAAATCCTGCTACATATGGCATAAAAAAATTAAGGTGAATTACTGAGGTCAAGGAAACTGAATTTATAATAATTAAAGAAATACTGCTTCTAGGGAACCCTAGGTGGAGTAACGCGTATCAGTAGTTTCATAAGAAGCATTTTCCAAGTATCCGACTACTCGACTAACTGTCCTACTTTCAGGAATAGAGTATCGANAAAATAAAAGAAAATCCTGAACCCATGAATAAAAAGAGTCAAAATTATGAAAATTCATAAATAGTAGATTACTTTATAGTAGATTACATGTTATATGTTTTGCAGATAATCTATTCGTATGTGCCACCACGAGGAAGTAGAGTCATGCTACAGGCCGAAAGCCTGCTTGCAGGGTATATTTGAGCATAGATGTAATTTATCTGGCAGATTATTAAACATTGTTAATACCATAAAATAGTACATGTTTTCCAATTATTATTGTTATAATGGGACACTGAGTAATACTGCATCAATACGTAACATGAACATATATAGTATCTACATAAGTCAAAAACTGCTACAACCGAAATAAAATTGAAAATTTTCTGGAATTTCTGAGAAAAGCGAATTTTTTTAAATCGAAGATATGAGGTACTTTCGGTAACTAAACACCTTGAGCGAGTTATCTCGACAATTAGGCAGCCTTAAGGCTTAGATTTAAGTTCTTAGTACAAACACGGATATAGTTGAATATACATGATCGCAAAACCAATTGGTATTAATGACTCATGGTTTTACCGAAAAACACGCTTTGGAAGAAACAAAAACACAATATATAAATTAAGAAATAAGAAGTTTTATAGCGATGCCAAAGAATATTGAATCTCGGATTAATTTGGCAAAAATTCAACCTCACTAATTACTACCTACAAAGATAAAGGAAGAAGATCCAAAATATTTCTAAAGAAGAGATATTTTAGAAGGGGTAGTTTATAGAGTCATTCACTCTTGGAGGAAAGAATCGGTTCCCCGCCCAAGGCCCTGATGGCCACGATAGCCATTGGTGAAAGAGTAATACGTTTATGGACCCTTCTATCAAGAGCGATGGACAGGAAATTATGTCTGGACCCAATATTCCTCTCCTGCGCAGGTCTCACGTTGGAGGCAAAAGTCTTCCCCGACTCGAAATTTACTTCGCAAACTTTGTTTTGCATCTGTTAAGGAAGTATCAAAACAGCAGACGGTAAATCTGAATGGTATGATGCCAAAGTAATTAAAGGGTAACATTCATAATAATATAGTAATAGTCCATGACGCGGCACTGCATATACGGGATTCAAACCAGCACATCACGGAAAACCAGTTCATTACAGAAAATATTTATTCCGCTTAAGGTAGGTTTCACTATATAGCAATGAATCAATCTACAGGATACTATTTATAGACTATAATTTGCGGCATAATCCCCAACGAATTCACATTCTTGGGGCATCTAACCTGAGACTGAAGAATACCAAAGAGGCGGAACTAAACGTTTCGGCCCTGGAGACTGAGGCCAAACTCTGTATACATTTGCAAACATCTGTTGTGTGAGGTGAATCAATGCGACCAACATAGATATATATGTGAATCACCAATTCTGTTGCAGTAAAGAGAGGCGGAAGATTGCAAAGATCAAGTGGCGTGAAAATAGAATAGATGATATTTGTACGCAACCGCACCTTGAATGGGTGGATTCATTCCCGTTTGAATTCCATTTTGATAAAAATCTCGTGAATCGATTTAATGAATCAAAAAATTTATTTAGGTCAATGAGCGAATCACAAATTTCAATTACACATACGTACCTAAATATTGGCAAACAGTTTCGAGTAATTAACAGTCCGGCGTTATGGAGGCCAAGGCTCACATAGGGCTGTAGCGCCGAAGAGAAAGAGAGAGAGAAAGAAACAGTCCGGCGTTTCGGATATTGGCGTTGTTTTCTTTCAGTAACTGTTCTTTTACAGGAAGTGGAAATACATCAACACAGATATTTTACAAAGTCATCAATCCATGATATGATTATAGGTTGACTATTGATGATTCCTTCTTTTTGTAAGTGGGAGATATTGTTTGGAAATTAAAACATCAAGCTATTTCCAATTGTAAAGTTGAATTTATCGACTTAAAAAAATTACAAAATAAAATGTTCCGAAATGCTCGAAATTTTCGGGTGGATACAAAACTTCGATTTCAAAATTCGTCGTTGTAGCATCACTTTTCTTTCGAGTAGAGCACTCTTCAAGATAATTTGTTCTATTTTTACTATTATGGTAAGAATTCTATATCGAATCAGACAGCATATCTTAAACAAATAACCTCATAATTAAAAATACGCAGTACAGAAATATGCTATGTATTTTAGGGAGAAAATATTTCGAAGGTAAAATCTCCTCAGGATTTCGTAAACCTCTTTTGAAGTTTGAAAAAACCGCAAGGGCATAATGAAAACTACTACCCTAAATGCAGAAGGTTTCTCCTTCATTTACGGCGAAACGTCTTGTTATTTTCAAGAAAACTTCGCCTGAATGGATATTGATAGGCCCACGATAAAATGGAAGGATGGAGAATAGCAAAAGGGCGATAAAAGTGATGAGGTTTTCCTATAACGGATGGCGGGTTCAAAACGCAAGAGACACATGCACTGAAAGATAAGCTCTGAAGCACCGCACGCGGTGAGAAAGGTCGTAACTTAAGAATCCCTTAATATTCCCTTAATAACCCAAGAGACGCGAATTGATTTTATCTACCATTATAAAAGGCAACTTGGAAAAAATATTGGGGTAGCTCCAAATCTCGCGATTATTTTAAGACCTTGAGGATGAGGGAGTCGAACTATGAATGGCTCCCAAAGCAACCTGCTCTTTCTATAGACATTTTATCTCCCGTGATTTATATGCAATGGAATGCGGGAGGAAATGGCGCTTTTATGCCTATTAGAGCCATCAAAAAGAGATCAAGCGAAAACAAATAGCGGTAGTTTGCCATGGGTAAACGTTCCGTGGCTTACAAGGATGATGAGTAAACGATAAATTGGTAATCCAAGTAAACCCAGGCCGACCGTCATATCTTCATCTGTTATTGGCCTGAAATGCAGTTTTTTGAGAGCTATCGAAAAAGTATATGCACTGAAACCATCCAATTTCAGTTCATCAGAGAGAATGTTTTGAAGATAAACCTTAATCTGAGAAAATGGATTTTCAGATTTACGAGCTAATACGAGATTCACCTTTCGTGGTACATTTTTCACATGCTATTAAGCGTATTCTTTCTTTAAAACTGATATATCAATAGTGAAAATGGGTTAATATTTATGAACAAAACATAGCCCCAGAAGTAAATTGACGACACCTCTATCTCTGCAAGTTATAATAGCCTAATATATGTGAATAAATCATATATTTTAAAATATACCTGTAGAAATATACTGATGGAGTGTCTCATTACAAAGTGCTCAGGTTAGGAAGATATAACAGCATACGGAACATTAATAAAATACATGAAGACTTAAAAAATTCTGCCATACAGTGTGATAAAAGCATTACACAAACTGTTTTAAATAATTTAAAACGTTCCATAAAATCGATTATTTGTAGCAAAAAATTTTTGCGCCAAAAATTTGAGAATCTATGTACAAAATTTCATTCTTTTACCGAATGAACCAAAATCATTCGTTCTTTTACTGAATGAAGAAAATAAAAGANGATGTATTGTATGTATATATTAATTGGTTGTATTGAATGTGTACTGTCTACGGGAGGTTTTTGGAGGGGTTTTCCTCCCGTCTTTGGGCGAATGCCGGACAGTTAGTATTGTTTTTGCACCCCCTCAACCGTTGCCACCGGGTCCCACGACCTAATCGCGACGGGTAATTCCTAAATAAATAATTTGAAACATAATGCAGCAAAAATTGAAGTCCTTTCCTACAGTTGACGAGTTGAATTATTCAAAATAATTCACATTTCAAAATCGTTTCTTGTCAAGAGAGAATTAGATTACAATAAACATTGAAGTTTCCATAAAGAATAAACAACCAGGGTCATACAAGACTCATAATAGAGGTATGAAAATGCCTTGATCAGGATTTCGTCATATCTACCATGATATACCTTTATATTACATCAAGGTGATGGTTGAAATGGTGTGCAATAAAAGATAAAATAATAAATCATCTAGCTGAAAGTAAATTAAGATATCTGTCTTTCGTTTCAACTTTGAAAAACAGAAATGACTGCAAAAGAGGGAGCGCGAAAATGAATTTAAGGAGAAGTTCAGGAAGCATAAAAAGTGCTTTCGAAAACAGTTTATAAAGAAGAGAAAATGATTATTCCATAACATTTTGCAACCAGACGGTAGAAAATCTAGCTATCTTCGACATGCGAGACGAAATAAAACACAATAACACCCCTTTTACCAGTACCTATGAGATCAGATCTACCCAAGAATATCTTCCACGAATAACTCCACCAATTTGTACATGTTCTAAAATTACCAACTATTAGTGAAGATAAATTTTATACTTCTTGTAAAATACTTTGTTAACTACCAGCAGTTAATTTCATAGTCGCAGACAAAATCCTGGGATCGGATTCTGGACCTCTTTCATCGTAAACAGGAGCGATAAACAATTGCGGTGGCTCCTTCCAAACCAACTTAATTATTTTGATAAGAGATGCTGCAAAATATCCTAAGAATCGAGTTCACTCTAATAAGAATATATGACAGAGGCTCATTTTGCTCGTTTTTCCTTCCTTTATTTCCCAATGAGATTTGAGAGACTTTTCTCTAGATAAGACCTAATGCGAAAAAAGGCAGTAATTCGGGAGATAAAGCGTAACGCTCCATTTCCCAGTGGAATAACCCTTTATTGGCGTCGCAGCTGCTGTGGTAATTGCCTCCGCCAGCCAAAGGCTGGAATAATGGGCAAGTGGAGTTGCTCTGCTCTCGTTTATGGCGCAGAAGTTCCACGTGCTGGTCAAAGTATAGAAAGAAAGGACGGAGCTATTTAGAAAAAAATATTTGATACCCGGAAATAATAACAAGAGATATCTTTCCTCCGGCTTGTTCTGTATCTCTATTTATCTCTCACTGCTAGTATCATTTAAGAGCGGAAGGCAAGGTCAAGGGATCCGCATCGTGGATAAAATGCAGAACGGGACTTCTGAGAGCTGAGATAAGGACGGAATCATGCCGAGTGCGGATGTCAACAACATGGTCATCTTCCGCCAGGGCTTATGTCACCGATGCAATCGCACACATCAAAACAACAACATAAAAAAAATGTGACGATGTGGGAGTATTTCCCACGAAAGATGATATACTGTACAGAGGCAGAATTCATAGTAGGCGGAGAAGAAGAAAAAACGACTACTTTAGCTGAAAATCGGATATCGGATGCTCTTTGAAATTCACATAGATATAATTATGTGTGTATTTATAATGGTAATCTGATCATGATCTTCAGAGCAGGCGTATAATATAATATAATATAATATAATATAACATCGAACACTGCAATTAAATGAATAGAATAAAAGCTTAAGAAAATGTGAGGTTCAGGAACACAGGAAATTTACGAATTTATAATTTAAAAATTTAATGGATGATATGTGGACAGCTTCACCTCAATTACGAGTTAAAATGTTGTCAGAAAGGTAATTTATTGTCAAGGAAAGCGATTCTTTACGGTAGGACGCAGAACATATTTATATGCAAGGTTAGTTGCAGAAGTTCTAAAAAAAAAAATTGGTATAAAATGTAATTTGACGAATTGTAAATGGAAGTTCCCGGACAAACATACATATTTACAATTAGTTAAAATCCTAGTGGAGCCTTTACAACTTGGATTTATTTAAATATGTCGCTCACGAATTAATGATTCGGTCAAATTTAAAAATTGTCAGAAAGCTTCTATTTTAATTTTTCGAAATTTATTGAAATTTCTTTCGAATCGTTTATGTCCTATATTAAAAATATTCCTATTTAGTTTATTTCGCTCTTTTTTATTCCATTTACAAATAGGTCATCAACTTCCTCCTTTTCTTATCTATCACGTGTCTGTAAAAATAATTTTTTAATATCTAATTTAATTCATTTCCGTCCATCGAAGAAAACTCATTCCAATGCCAGAAAATTCCAAAAAAATTAATCTAAGATAAAAAGTATGCATAAGTAAAGTATTTGGCTCAATTTTAGTTGTATATATTTGGCTTACTTTTAGTGGCATTTAATATGTATAAGTTATGTATATGTATGTTAAGTATATGCATGTTATGTATATGTTTAAGATATGCTTATGAATAACTTCATGTATACTTTTAGTATTTGTTAATTTTTTTCTGGTAAATGTACTAGATATGTAAGATATAATACCCCTTTACATGTTGTTGTTTTGATTTGTGCAATCATGACTTCAATGTGCCCATTTATTCTATGTAATTATCTGTTGTTTTATTGTAATTCTTGTGTAACATTGAAAAGATCTGTAATGTCCACTGGAGGTTTTTGGAGGGGTTTTCCTCCGGTCTTTGGGCAAATGCTGGACATATTACAGCAATTTTCTTTTATTCCCCTGACCGTTGCCACCTGGTATATACCAAATTGCAACGATAATGTAAATAAATAAATAAATA
>KZ308127.1:1732181-1914128 GCA_000376725.2 Ladona fulva
AACAACTATTGTCTTTATACCCCCTCCTTTCTTTTTCTTATCATCCATCCTTCAACAACATTTTTACAACCTTCCCCCATTAAAATATACTTACTCATTTTTATAACTTCGTTTAATTTTTTAAATAAAAAATCTTCCTTTTCCAAAAACCAAGTTTCTTGTTATTTCTTAACAATCGTTAAATCCTCTTTCACCGTCCTATTATATTAAATGTATGTATTAAACACTATCGAAGAACTGGGATTGGTCTAGTTCTTCGAGTTATTTTTTTGGTTCAATTGTAAATCTTGTCAATTTTGATAGTCACTTTTGTCTCCTTCAATAATTTTCACAAATTTAGTTTCTCGGACATAAATTATCATCCCTTACTGCCGCTCATTAATTAACTAGTAATTTTCAAACCCTTTCAGGATCTCATTCAACATTTTTGTCTACATAACATACTGATAGGTGTTTCACAGACGGTGTGCTTGAATTAGATCGTAGATCTGATTGTCAGTTTGAGTTCCGTTATCAGCAGCAATAATCATAACTTCTATCTGAATATCTGTGAACCCAATTATGGACCTTTCTCTCTATACCTTGACCTTCATGATGATGTTACGTCCAAAATTAATGAGGACAATTGCCTTAAAACTATTGAGCAAGATGCTTACCTTAAAAAGTGGGATTAAATCGTATTTATTTTTAATTCTAGCTACGAATTGACATTTCTGATCGGTAGAATAACGACGAAGAAGATGTACTGCGTTACAATACTCGTATGTAATTTTCCTCGATTACACAGCTCAAAGCAAGCAACTCATTGATTATGAACATTAGGATAAGGGTTGAACCTTTTCACACTTCCCTAAGTAATATTTAAGTACTGTTTAAACTTATGTTAGTTGTTTTCGTTTTAAAACCCTAGAATCTCGTTTATGAGAAGATTCCACGAAGGGTTCGGTGGCAGTTGGTCGAAGGTTAGCCGGTCGATGGGACTACCCATCGCTAGACTTTTCGCCGCTGAGACATTTGGTCGAAAGACTATTCGTCGTTGAGACAACTCGTCGAAAGACTATTCGTCGACCAACTGCCCCTGAACCTCCACGAAGATAGATAATACCCTCCCCTCTGGAGCAGGAAAAAATGGTTAATTCACAGCATGATTTTATTATTATTTCTTGTCCATATGATTAATAATTTATTATTTTTACCGAGAAGAAATTAATAATCAATTAATAAACAAATCACTGACAGAAATACAAATAGATTCTCATAATTTTCGTAGATACTGCCATTTTGACTTCTAATTGATAAGGGTGGTGGAATCGTCGAAAAAAGATTAAATAAAAAAATACAAGCAGACTTTTTAGCAATGACTTGTATTTGCTGTACTATATTTCTTAAGATGTGTTGAGTTTTCAAATAAATTGGTTTACGTGTTTTTCTTATCCTTGAGCACAAAAGCTAAAACAGCAGATTATACAGGGAAAAATTACAAATGCTGATCTGAACAATTTATCTGCTGGAAGTTCGGTAACTTGGTTTTTTTAAATAAAATATTGTGAATAAAAGAAAAGAAAGAGATAATCTGCGATTTACTGACGACTAGAAACATATTTGTAGACAAATATCTTAACAAATACGTTTGACGCTAAGGAATAGAGGACGCTATCTGCATATTTAGCCGTTTTCGTTATTTTTGTTGATGAGTTACGCAGTAAAACTTCTTAGCACATATTTTTAATGTTGTACGTACTTAAGTGACAAATGTTGTAATTTCTTGGAAATGAATGAGTTCTAAAGATAAAATAAACCAGATACATAGAACAAGAGTATTTCATTTATTTACTTGGGATGTACTGCTGAATCTAGCGACTTTAGTTAGGATGCTGGTTACTGGATGATGTATGTGGAATTGTAAATAACCATATCCGTCAAGAGAATGGAGAAATTTCAAGACACCTTATATAGCAGAGATAGAGTGTTTGATGATAGTGGTAGTCAATTTAATTAAATTATAAACCACATTCAATTGCATTTATTCAATATAAATACAAGATCTGTTATAGAATTTGTTTTCTTTGTTGTTGCTAAGAAGTCAGAAAGATGTCAGATCATAGTAAATTAACACATATGAGCTAAAGTGTTGCATTTCATTTAACACAGTGAGCTTTGCAGTATGATATTAAGAAAACTTAAGGAAGCAGTGTTTATTTTCACTTCCAATACGTGCCAAATTGAATCAAAATCACCGTGTAGGTCACTATCGTGCCCAGTATCTGCAATAGAAAGGATAACAAAAATGTAATTTATATTAACGTAATTACGACGGTTTACTAACATCCATTTGCATATCATTCGAACATATTATTCGATTGACTCGATCGTTCTTATTGAATAAGGCGAATTGAAAGCTTAATTATATTCAGATATTTAAATATAACAAAAACTTGGCTTGGCGATTATATATGTTTCATTTAACTATCGTGTAACCGCTCAAGACGAATCATTGATATATCTCTTTAATATTTCTTGATGTGAAATTTAGGCAGGAAACATTTCTTGCTTACTTTTCTCTCACTCTGGAGTAAGAATTAAGTTAATTTCAATAGCTATGCTCACAGGCGATCACAAAAGGTAAAATAAATTTAAGGACGTGGTTGAGCAATATAAATGTAATTTTCAGGGTGTTCTTGAAAGAGAATAATTTAAAGTTAGCGTTACGTAAAAGAATTGGTAGCTCACCGATGTCAGGAGTTTCAAGTTGGCTGTGGCAAATCCTTTTAGGCGGAAACGGATTGGATTCTGGATTATCTGAGTCGAAAACTGGTAAAGCTGTAGAAAAATATGCGGCTGTAATGTTTTCCTCTATGGGAGCTTAACTTCATGTCTAATTTAAGTTAAGATATTAATAGAACTTTAATTATTTTGGCATGTGGTAAACGTATGAAATAAGGATATGAAAGACAGTGTGTCTCCTAAATTTTGTAATAGCGGTAAATCTTAAATGAAATGAGGCCAAAATGTTATACTTCGGGTTAGTCTCATATGATTTGATGAGGACTTAAAAAGTGAATTACCACCCATTACTTCTAATTCGTATGCCAGAAACTTGAGTTTTCATCGCCAACTTCTCGAAGAATAACGGAAGGATGAATGCAGAGGGTAGGATGTGTTTGAGAACATGGCACGAAAGTATGTTGCCACTCAGAGAGAATTACGTCCTCCACTTTAAATACTACTGTCGATGCTATCTAGGAAGCGGTAATTCGGCTCTAAATTCGTATTTTATGGCAATTTCAACGCAAGAGATGGCTTTAAGCTATCTTATAAGTTTATTAATTTACATTATTTTCTGTTTTTGGAGTCAAAAATATCCTTCATGAATATTATTGAACATTATACATACGAACCGAAGAAAAAACAGAAAATTATAGTCTATTTAAATAAATAAAGAAAGGAGGGTCTAATATATAAAGGTATGAGCCTCCGGATAGCCATGTGGGTAACGCGTTCGGCTTCGATGAAATTGGCTCCGGGTTCGATTCCCGGTGCAGGCTCACGTGCGAAATAACCTAGATCGTAGAAGTGTTAACGACGTATGGTTTATGTGATGAAGTCTTTATATAGTATGACAACAACTCGATAGGGAGTCTTGCGGAAAATTTCTCCATTTATTAACCATTTGCTTAGCTCAGCCCTTTCATACCTACGGTTTTTTAGGCGACCATATTAAAGTTTCAATAGTTCTAACTGTAACTTTAAAATTAATGACTTGTCTTTGAATTTGATGTTAATATAGTTTTATTGTTAATTCTATACCATTCCATACGCTATCTTGAAGACATATGTGTCTTCAAATGAAGAAGAATTTTATGCCTTCGGGTTGACTTAAATACAGTATCCAAAAATTGCAAGCATTCAAATGAGTTAAAGAAAATGTTCAGTAAGCTCCTAATGCATAATTTTAGTCGCTGAACAGAGTATGCCTGCAAGTGGCAGCTTTTGCATTTTTTGTGAATCAAATCCAAATATTATTCGCTACCAACACTTGTAATTGCTTTGGAGAAATAAAAAATCAAATAATTTTCATCCGCTTCCAATCAAGACTAAAAAGTTTCAAAAGCGGTCGCTTCGCGGTGGTATATTTCGAGGTTCAAGATGAGGCGACGTTTCTCAAGTAATGATCAATCAATCAGGGGCAGCAAATTTAATAAATCGGTCGTATTTGTTTGAGTCCTCTGCTTGGCTGAAAGTCGCAGAGTTGGCCACGAGCTTCAACCCAGCCTTATGGTTGAAAACATTTTTTTAATCCTCTTCTTTATTTTTCACTTTCAGGTCAGAGTGAGTCACGAACTTAGAATAAACAACTCGAAGAATTCTCTCATGCAATCGAACTAACTGCTCCTCGGAATTGCATAACTGCGGCTCAAGAAAAGTTGACCTGAATTCAAAATACCCGAAAAAAATTTGTCGAACACATCTTTCTAGAGAAGAATGAACAGTTATTTCAATAAAAGAAAAGAAAGAGATAATCTGCGATTTACTGACGACTAGAAACATATTTGTAGACAAATATCTTAACAAATACGTTTGACGCTAAGGAATAGAGGACGCTATCTGCATATTTAGCCGTTTTCGTTATTTTTGTTGATGAGTTACGCAGTAAAACTTCTTAGCACATTTTTTATGTTGCACGTACTTAAGTGACAAATGTTGTAATTTCTTGGAAATGAATGAGTTCTAAAGATGAAATAAACCAGATACATAGAACAAGAGTATTTCATTTATTTACTTGGGATGTACTGCTGAATCTAGCGACTTTAGTTAGGATGCTGGTTACTGGATGATGTATGTGGAATTGTAAATAACCATATCCGTCAAGAGAATGGAGAAATTTCAAGACACCTTATATAGCAGAGATAGAGTGTTTGATGATAGTGGTAGTCAATTTAATTAAATTATAAACCGCATTCAATTGCATTTATTCAATATAAATACAAGATCTGTTATAGAATTTGTTTTCTTTGTTGTTGCTAAGAAGTCAGAAAGATGTCAGATCATAGTAAATTAACACATATGAGCTAAAGTGTTGCATTTCATTTAACACAGTGAGCTTTGCAGTATGATATTAAGAAAACTTAAGGAAGCAGTGTTTATNTTCTCTATAATTTTAATGTTATTTCGCCTAAATACAAGTAAAATATATTGGAAATAGAGCTTCGTATTACTTTTTGCTTAGATGGAAACATGGCACGACTTAACCGTAGGCATTTGGAAATTCGAAAATTCCACATCAACCTAGAACCCTTCATGATAACTCATGAAACTTATCATAATTAACCGTAGATTGGATATAATATTATGAAGAAGTAAAGTTGACATCAAAACAAACCCCTGCGTTCCGTTTCGACCCAGATCAAGAACATTGTAGATGCGCACAAAGTTCCCCAAAAATTTTAAACTTACACTGGAGCACACATCTCGGGTACATCAAGGGAAAAGGCCAAAAATATTATTAGGAACAAGCTTAACCACGAGCACTCTCCACATTTACATATCCCTGATAATCATGTCTTCCATATTATATCATGTATGCTCATCCTTATACCTGATCTCTCGAACAGGCCTCCTCCTCGATCAAGATGGCGGCAGATACCAGCTTCCCGGTGTTGGCGGCCTTCGAGTTTGGCACATGTCCCGTAAGCCGAAGAGAATTGAAGCGTAGTTGAGGGAAAAAAGGAGGGGAGTGGCGGGAGAAAGGGTATAAAAAAGAGACGAAGAGATTAGAGTTTGGACGATGGTCAAAAGGCGATAAGGCGGCGAAACGCTTTTCAAACAATGCTCTTCCTCGCTAACAATCGCGATTGATCGATAGATTTCCCTTTGGCGAAACTATCAAACGATGCGAGAGGATCCTCTCTTACGGTAGCTTACGGATTAATTATTTTCGGCCATTCGGATTCCGACATCAAACGGATTCCGCTTTTTTCTTCCTAGGGAATGATATGAGGCGGAAAATGATCAAAGAGAGAGGATAAGAGAGGTCAAATATCTAGCGAAAACGTAATCGTCATTTACATAACCGTGATCTTGAAAAATTACCTTTTCTCTTAAGTTCCTCGATGTTTTTGAATGACGTTAAATTGGGCATTGAAAATGATTCAAAGCGCACCTTTCGAAACATTTCGACTAATCTTGTAGAAATGCAAGGAAAAGTGCGAAGATGACTTTGCACGTAAAAGTGTGCCCCTAGAAAAAATAAAACTGAAAGAAAAGAACTGAGAAAGCCACAATGCCGTACTTTAGTGGCGTGTCATCAACATTAAAATTTGGTTAAAATTGCGGAGCATCGAATTGTTCGAAGGAACACTAATTCTTTTGCAAAATTATTCTACGTAGGATACTTCTCATTTTATTTTTTCCTGTAATTCAGGAAATTCGGAAACAATATTATTTAAACACTCGGAAAGGCCAAATTTGGCTTAAAGACCACAGGTTCAACTCCTCTGGGTTAGCCACTATATCGTCCTCAAAATCCAAGAAAGTATAAAGAAAACCAGGCGAAATAGAATAAATTTAAACTCAATTTCCAGCGAAAATGCTATACTAACTTCAAGGAATTAAATCGATAAAGTATATCTACATACAAACGGATGTTTTGCAATATTTTACAACAGATTGCTCGGCGTATAAAATCATCTGCCATATAACTAAAAGCAGAAACCTCTACCAATTTTTTTATATTCTCTAAACATCTAAGATAACCAAGCCATAAGAGTTTAAACGAGATAACTCTTATGTAGAATGGAATTGCCACAATCCTAACTTCATAGGTAATCGGGATGGAGCAACTTCTTCAGAGCTCCAAGCATATGAAAAGGAAACCTTACGCTGACCGGCATAGGGATTCGATTGTATAACAATCCATCCGCCAATCTCGATCGATTTCTATTTTAAATCGCTCAACATTCTCTGTGAGGAAGTACCGCAAGGTGACCGATTTTCGACATAAATTTCCGGGTAACAAGTTTCACAATACACGCCTAAGACTCATGGTATACGTACTATGGCCTAGCAATACGTATATAAGGACACGGTATATTGAGATGTGAATGCCAATTTTTCGAATTACTTTTCACAGGATTCATGAAAACGATATCTGTTACTTAATTTAAATAGATGTAGTAAGACGATGACGGGTAGTTAGGAAATTTCAGCGAATTTCTAATTATTGATTAAGGCAATGATAATTCTGTCATTCTGCCATTTAGGATGCTTATTTGGAAACGAATATAGGAAAGAATTATATATTTAGATAGATTTTTACCATCAATCGGTTGAATATTTGAAAAACTATGAATCTCCAATGACTCCACCTTTTTTCTGGAATAATTTTTCCTCCACAGTGAGGAATTTCTTATTCCATAATGCATCAATGCCTTTGTTACTTCAATCCTATGTTAGCGTGGCGTGGTCTGAAAGACACATAGAGTATTAACTAATCAGACGTGTATGACTGGATTGCTGGGGCCTATCATCTATACTCTTCACTGCCGTTGTTTTATAAATTTTTCCATACGACCTTTTAAGATTTCTTATGCAATCATATTAATATTTTTTAAAATTTAGAGCGTCTCTAAGAAATCTGATATTTCACATCAAATTAAAGAAATAGAGGTATTATTTCGTACGGTTAAAATAAAACTTACCCGGACTTCAGAATTTGTGAAAATAAAATATAATGGAAGAAATCATTTAAATGCCAATAATTCAAAATTAAGTTAAAATATGGGCAAAATTACGCAACTATTGGGTCTAAGTGACCCAGCCGCAGTAAAGAAGTCAACGTATATCTGTAAAATCATAATCCCGTAGGCTGGTTGTATCCCCAATCTTTTCTCCATTGGCAACGAATAAGGTTGCAGCGGGAATGAGATTTACTAGGCAAGACAAGGAATTATTTTGTATTTTGCCGTTAATTTCCTCACCTCAAAAATTTTGTAAATGGAACAATTCTATGTAAGTGCAGCTCAATGTGCCATTACTCAGCATCGCTAATACCTCAGCAACTTTCATTTCTTACATCCACAAATAACACTAAGAGTAAATTAAAGACTCATTTTCCTATACCCTTCACCAGAAAACAATTGAAAAATGTTCCATGAAAATAGTACTATTGTAAGTAGGAATAATGAAGTCGTCTAAGTAGGATTAAGACTCAAAATCACCTTTTCAACGACCAAATGACAGGCGTAACAAGTTGAGACTAAGATCACGCTCTCAGGCAGTATGACCAAGATCCAATCAATGCCCACCACCGTCTTCTCCGTCTTCTCAGGGCGAACTTGACTTACGAACGTCATGCTGATGACCACGTACAGGTAACTTGTGATGTGGATCATTACCATTATGGCTAACAAGACGACCTGAGGAACGCAGAGGTTATCCAGTTCGGCGGCCGCCCCCCTCTGGGAGAGGTAGTGGGAGTTGAGTCGCTCAACGACGTGTGCCTTCCTCTCCTGTAGTGCTGCATTCAAGAGGCAGAAGCAATTATGGAGGAGGCTGATCGAGTTGAGTAGAACACCTCCGAGAGTGTTAAATGCCACGTTCATGTAGACGAAGGACAGGGAGTGCACCAAGTTGCTTTTCCCTTCGAAGGAGCGTTTGGTGCAAATGTAGGACAAACATATGGTGTAGACAAGGAGTAGCATAGGCTGAAATAAAATGAACGCAATAACTTACCTTTAGAGCAATTAAACTGTATTAATTGTATTTCATAATTTATATAAAAGGATATTGTCTTTATATTTATGTGAAGATAAAAAAGATGTCTATATATAATAACATATTCGAACATGCCGTTGAAACTTAAATTAGGGTGTCGTGTTTTTACATACGTAAAGAAAATTTATGATCAGACGCTAAAATGAGCTTCGATGCACTAAAAGAGATTGTAAGCCTTAATATATCGGAGCTAATGATTAAATTTGTTAACCCATCAAACTCCCATCTTTAGACGGAATTCAAATTTACGCGACAGCTAGTAAATCAGGAAAATATAAAATGCTAAACAACCCATAATGAACGAAATACAATCGATATATTTTGAAAATTAAACTCACTAATTCTAATCCTTAAACAAATTACTGGCATCAGTACTCATTAAAGGAGGAGTATTATTTCTGTATTAACGATTAATTTGATCCTAAGCCAAAATTCTGGGAATTCCTGGAATAATTCAACGCAGTTCATGTAGAAAGAGCCAATCCGAAGGTTTCAATTCAATTACTACGGTGCTCCAACCCCCATTCCCTCATTAGCCAGAAGTGCTTTAGCCAGTAAGAGTATAATTCTCTTAGTGCAGGACCGTTATCCTAAAACCTGCGAGAACGTATCAGCAGGGTAATTAAGCGTGTGACAAGAGCGCGATTAAGTTCATCATTCGGTTTCGGAAACTGATAGCTCCCTTCTTGCCGGTTCGGGTAATGAAATTACAGGAATCAATTACGCACACCATTCCCCGAAGTCAAGTGAAACCTGCCATCAACTCTTCAATTTCATTCTTTCGTTATGGTAATTAAGGGACGTACACTGAATATATGTCATAGATACGGCCCGTATAAAGCTGCCATTACGTTTTTATTCAAAGAAAAAGAAGTGCTCCATAGTTCTTTTATCAAACCCTTGATTTTAATCTCGTATAGCGAAGAATATGGACCTCTAATCAGTCTAAACTGAACTTAAATTCTTATTTCTTTATTCTCATTAGCGCAATTTCTAACGGAAACCTTTCTAAAGCTCGATCCTAGAGAATTATTACCCTATTTTGCTGAACCTGAAGGACGTAATTCAATTTATCTTTTACGACTTTTGAATTCGATTTATCATTCTTGCAAAAAAATCGATTACTTTTATTCATAATCCTCCCACCATGTATTCTATTCTAACGTTAACCTCTTTTATATTTATTTTCTAGAAAGTAAGATAAATGAAGTAATTGAATGTTTTAAAAGAGCCTCGACATTTGAGATAATTTCGAACGTGTAAGATCCCACCTGGAATCGAACCCAGGACAGCTTTTACCAAAGGCGAACGTGCTTCCCATCTGGCTATCCGGGAGCCCAGCCACGTAAAGTAGCATAGGTTTATGATAAGATACAAGTAGTCGCACGCGATTTTAATCTCTCAGAGCGATTCTTGGCAATTGTACTCCATTCCTTCTCACCGTTAAGTGAGTAAACAACATACACTAATCATCACTCCAAGATCTCCGGAGATTTACATGCAATCTTAGGTGAAATGATTTCTCAACTGCCATTTCAAAAGAGTGACAGCACTTATACGCAACATAAGAAAATATCTAATAAAGACTCCGATCGACATGATCTGCAGATCCATAAGACGTCAGTTGGAAAGGAATTCTTACTCATTGCCTTAAAAAAGATGTGTATCATCTGTCAAGGATTAAAAGGGTAAAGAATAAAGTAAAACCTAGCAGAAGAAAAAATATGAAAGCATGGAAAAAACACAACAATTGCGGTTGTTTTCTTGCAATTCAGAGCTTGTTTCAAATCAATCGGAGTTATTGAGCACCTTGTTGATGAATTAAGAACAATAGAATCTATGTGCGACTTCCGTAGTATAATAGAGGCCTCATATAAATGGCATTCCTGTAAAAGTATTATAATGGAAATTTGCAGCCATCCTATAGGATAAATTTATAACAATTGTACGGCTATCGTAAACCTCTGATTCGTGAATTCTCAAACGGTGGTACGCTTAATTTGATGGAACTTGAAAAAAGAATTAATAGCACGTATTAATCTGCAGTTAATGATTTTATTTAATACCTGCGATGACTGTGTTTATTTACTTGGTATGTTACAAAATACATTCATTTATAGTGAAGACCTATTACTGGAATAAATATATGTATATCATTGGAATACTCTAGTTTTCCTTTTCGTAGAATTATGTTCAAGTCTTAGTACAGAATTTTATCTCCTTATGGAGTTTGTAGTACACTACGTTTAAAAGATTAAGAATCCCTGATATGATTCCAAAGAGGAAATTCCTTCATATGTTCATAAACTCTTTCGTGTTATATTTCCCCTTCTAGTGAAGTACTCAAAATCATCATCTTTTCCCCTCTTACGCGTCACGTAAACGTTATTTCTATGAGGCGGTGCGATATTGCCAATATACTGCGTGGGGTTATCCAGAGCAATCATGAACCTCTTGACACATTCGAAATGTGTCGAGCGATTCGAAGACTTTACATTTCCGCGATTCCTATTCATAAATTCTGCGAGGGTCCACTCTTCCCTCATCCCGTCTCCAACCTAAATATCCAACGATCCTTATCTCCATGGAATCTACATGCACCTGCTTCTCTAGCAGTCGCAACCCGATGGACCAGAATGTGGATCAATCTACGCCATCTGCTTCCGAGGGATTCCATTTCCTGTGACGTGCCCCATAAGTCCGTCTTTTTGACCCGATTCATTTTGACTGACACACTCCTGCCTGACGTCAGCTCATCCGTTTTCTTTCGGAGTCCGCTTTTCTTCTCGGAATCAATTTTTGACACGCTTGATATTCAATTGGAAGAATAAAAATTAATTGCCATTTCTTGCTAGCCGTGAGTAAGCATTTGACTCAAAACGACATCATCGATGTCAACGACCTCTAAATCAGTTCATCATCGGTTTTTCCGTTTCATCCAATGGCGTATATTAAACGCTTGGATAAATACGCTGGTGTCTCTGCATCGGGTTAGCCGGAAGAAAGCCGCGGAGAAAAAATAAACACAAGAAAGTCCCTTGGGAAAATTCCCCAAAGAAGAAAAGCCTCCGGAGGTAAAATACAGGACTATTTACTTAGTTTGGTTAAGAGGAGGAGGGGTATTCCGTAGAAAATGAAAAACCACATATGCTTATGAGGTTTTGAGAGTATGAGCTCGTAGTTAGCTGAGTTGGATTACTTTAGGGTACGACGTCTTTTATCCCTTTAATAATTTTTACGTATCAATAAAGTATCCATTTCTAATCATGTCTTATATAACAGCTATTAATAATTCTTTGTTTTCTATATAATCAAGTATTTACTCTCCATTGGCTATCCGCCGGGATTTTTCCCCCTGGGGCTTTCAATAAAATTATTTTTCTTCTTTGAGGTTAAAATAAGAAAATAAGAATCATGGATGTTGAGTTATACCGCAGGGAAAATAAACTAGAATTTCATTTGCTCTACGGAAAACTTAATGACAAACCCGACTTGCTCCAGCTTTCGAGGTCTAGTGAATTACATCGTAATTGAAAACATGAAGAGAGAAATTGAGGATATAAATGAAGAACGTGGCTTTCATCCGTTGGAAAGCTTAGTAATGAATACTTTCGGTGCCTCTCTGAATTTTCAATTATGCCTCTAGATACAAAATGATGTTCTCCTTTGACGGCCTTTATTAAAGGAAAACTTAATTGAATATTGTGTGATGCTCTACACGATTGAATGCAATGGCAATAAAATTACTTATACACTTCCCAGGAAGAGCATTCCATACAAAACAAATAACCACACTTCTAAACGTACTAAATTCTTGGTCGAAATTACTTTCTTCTGGCTTATATTCAAGCCATTCTTACAGCTTAAGAGGACTATGAGGCTGAGACACTGAAGTCGCTGTAAATTTGTGCCTGAGGTCTGCCGACGTGGTTGCATAAGGGAACGGAACATTGAAAAATTTGCGAAATTATTTTCCAAAACAATCAGAGAAAACAAAACAAAAATCTTTTGAGAGCTAAAATACCTTAAGCTCTAAATTCTTCTTGATTTTATTGGATGCTATTTGTGTTTAGATAGTATGCACATAAGTATGCGTATGTACATGACATATGCATCACTTAAGGAATGAAAGGAAGTAAGGAAGTATACTTCGATGAAATCTATGATTCCTTGCTGCCTGCAACAGGTTTGCTCGAACGTTCATGAAACTTTTTCTATAACTCATGGATTTTAGAGCTAATATGTGTTTTCCTGTCTCTTTGCCAAATACGGGAATATTAAGAGCTCTGCTGAAAGCTCGTATCAATACAAGTCGTAATTCTGCCACTGCATTAAACCTGCCGACGTGGTTGCATAAGATTAAGGATATGAAATATACTCGCTCATTACTTCCTCGTTTTATAGCTAATAAATTAACTGCGCTGTTGATTATAGGCACATGATATTCTTTACTCGAAGGCTACTAATTTATTTAGTTATTGACTAAACAAATCTGCATTAGTAGAACGCAACTTAGATTCTATCACGACCTAGGAACAGTATTAAAGAAGAAAATATGCCCCTTGTCAACCACATTATCGATGTGAGAATCCGATTTGATGTACCGCAAAAATGTTCTTGGTGAACTATGCTATTTCTGAAATTTGNATCTGCATTAGTAGAACGCAACTTAGATTCTATCACGACCTAGGAACAGTATTAAAGAAGAAAATATGCCCCTTGTCAACCACATTATCGATGTGAGAATCCGATTTGATGTACCGCAAAAATGTTCTTGGTGAACTATGCTATTTCTGAAATTTGCAGATGGAATTATTTTTAATTATTTTTCACGCTCCAAACTGTGGAGTTTTCCACTGGTAAGCGGGAATGAGCAGAGATATAACTTAAAATTGAATACCTATCAATCGTACTAGGAAAAACAGGTGCGAAAAATAGCGACGTGTGGGACTCGAACCCAAATTTCCCAATTTCCGGGAAGGTATTCAAAGCACTAAACTACCATGTCTCGTGTGGTAGTATGGTAAACGCGGTATGGTAGTTCAGTGGTTATAATAACTGCCCGGAAAGTGGGAGATCTGGGTTCAAGTCCTAGTCATATCACTATTTTTCACTCCTGTTATTCCTTGAGATTCAGCCGCACGGCTTTTTCTTACTAACAAGGAGAACGTCAGGTTTGTGGAACACGGATTTATACGAAAATTTCAGGACACTTTCCTTGCACCAAAATAACAGGCAGTCTTTGGCGTTTCCTTCTCGTCCGCCGAAGGGAAAAACGAAGTATGCACAGTATATGGGAAGAACATTTTCTACAATTTAAAACAAACTGTACTGAAAATATCGCAATAAAACGGGCTATTTCTCTACTAGAAACTTCGTGATACATAAAAACCTTAAAAAATGANACGTGGTTGCATAAGATTAAGGATATGAAATATACTCGCTCATTACTTCCTCGTTTTATAGCTAATAAATTAACTGCGCTGTTGATTATAGGCACATGATATTCTTTACTCGAAGGCTACTAATTTATTTAGTTATTGACTAAACAAATCTGCATTAGTAGAACGCAACTTAGATTCTATCACGACCTAGGAACAGTATTAAAGAAGAAAATATGCCCCTTGTCAACCACATTATCGATGTGAGAATCCGATTTGATGTACCGCAAAAATGTTCTTGGTGAACTATGCTATTTCTGAAATTTGCAGATGGAATTATTTTTAATTATTTTTCACGCTCCAAATTGCGGAGTTTTCCACTGGTAAGCGGGAATGAGCAGAGATATAACTTAAAATTTAATACCTATCAATCGTACTAGGAAAAACAGGTGCGAACAATAGCGACGTATGGGACTCGAACCCAAATTTCCCAATTTCCGGGAAGGTATTCAAAGCACTAAACTACCATGTCTCGTCTGGTAGTATGGTAAACGCGGCGTGGTAGTTCAGTGGTTATAATAACTGCCCGGAAAGTGGGAGATCTGGGTTCGAGTCCTAGTCATATCACTATTTTTCACTCCTGTTATTCCTTGAGATTCAGCCGCACGGCTTTTTCTTACTAAGTAAAACACCTTTCCTCAATCCCTAACATCCGTACTGTTCATTTTGGAGGGGAACATACCATGACACAATTTAATTCAAAACACACCTCTATTCTTCGCTGTACTTTCATAATCTTCCGTATAATAAACCCCCATATATAATTTTCCAAAGTTATTCATTCACTATCGTATTTTGAAAGTTTTAAGCGAAAGCTATGGTATTCTTCCATAAAAATTCGAGTTCAAGAGGTAGCAAAGAGCCAGTAAAAGTCTAAGTTCGAGTTGTTTCCATGGTGTGACGCGTTGGTAAACCAAATGAGATATGTCTACTGTGCGCGGAATCGCCGACCCAATCTGCATTTCAGGGCCATTCCTACGCAACCCACCTGCAAAACTGCCAAACATCTGCAAATCCTCGACTGACAAAGGTATCCCCTGTTGGGAGCAATTCCTGATGACGATAGCACAATTTTGCGAAGCGAGGAATGAATCCGGGACATCCGATTGAGCACCTGAGCGAGTCGCTGGCGGCGTTTAAGATACATCGCCACGCACCCGGTCCTTGCCAGCTGGGAGAGAATGAAATTGCTAGAAGCAACCAGCACGCCGAAGGACAATATTTTGCCTTCTGAGCCCATTGTGGAAACGGCAATTGTCAGAAGCTGAGGCTGCGTGCCGAGGAAGAAGCAAAACGCTATGAGGCATAGAAAGGGGCCCAGGAACGATAGCCTTTTTGTGGTGAAAGGAGAGAGGCCTATGATGGAGGAAAATAGTAAAAGAGGACGGATTTGGGAAAGGAGGTCCTCTCCATATAGCGTTGCTTTCCAGCAAAGTTTCCCCATGAATTTGCTTCGCAATCCAGCGATGCTTTTTCTCGGCATTTTGAGGCCTATATCAAGAATAAAACAAAGCATTAGATTTACGGAGATGAATTTAGCAGGGTAATTATAAGCATGTCTACTTATTCAAGTATACTGTTTGCTACGTACTCGTTTTTCTGGGAAATCGGCATTTAAAAAAAGATACTTATTAGACACGACGATAAGGATGAAATTTCTTACTAAGTCATCCTCGTGTATAGATACAACCAAAAATTGAATCCCTAGGAGAATATAAGATCTCAATTTGATCGAAGGTAGGTAAAAGCTAGTAAAAAAATTTTAAAAATCAAAAGTCAATGATTTTAAGCGATTCTATCTATTTTGTCTTCTATCTTTAATTTCAAAGAGATCTTTGTCACTCCTACTATTATTAGCAGCGAAGAAAAGAGAACGTACTCGTATTAAGCCGACGGTGCCGCCGAGAATAAATGCATTGAATTCCGTAATATCAAAAAAGGAATGAAAATGGTTCTATAAATTGATTTCTTTATGAAAACATTGTATTGTATGGTATTATAGTCCTCATACAACATGAAATAAAATTATTGAATTAGAAGTAAACAATTTCTTGCAATATAATTAACATTTAGAAATTAGTCTTTTCTATAAGAATCGATCTCTTGATTAAAATTCAAACTCAATCGCATTCGCATGTCCCTAATGAAAACTTCAGGAAAATATCTCGAGATGGATAGCATTACATCAGTGCTACGATGGAATAATGTAACATTTTCAGCTAAATACGTACGTACCTATGAACGAACTCGAAGAATGCTCACAGAAACCGGGACCACTCTTCCGTCTTTGTTTGCCAAGCTCAGAAGAATGTTTGTTCAATGAGAAAAGCAGGTGTCCTTCTTTTCCTACATTACAAATTCCCTGGTAATTTACGAGTGTGACAACCGGTAATCACGGACGTTTGAAAAGCGCTTGTAAACCCTTAGAACGATTTAATAGTTAACGTGCATCCATCTTTAACTGTCGCTATGAGGAAGACAAAGCGGCAATTAGAATTGTCTCGATCCTTATCGTAACGAGCGGAATGAACTGCCCGATGCCAGTTACCTCACACCAATGACTTGACGGATTTATCTTGACGCGTGATTCGCACCTGCTGTGTTTTCTTGCTTTCGTTTCAATAACAGAAATATACGTTTAGGGAGAAAATTTGTCTTGTGAATAAAAAGAAATGAATCCTGAAAGATTTCCTTGAGTTAAGGGATGAGACATTTATAAAAAATGTTTTCAATAAGAATAATAGACGGAACCCCATCTCAAACTTAACATTTGCACCGCTAGTTATCTTCGCTGAGGCCAGTGTTTGCTCAACTTTGGGTCCCCCACCACAAGGGAGCTTAGAGGCGTTACTTGGTCCTTCTAAAAACATTTTGAGTTTATTAAGTCTTTTAAAAATGGAGATTCGGGAAGAAACCAACCAAAAAACCTGTCAAAATGTTCTTCTAGAGAATATTTTATGATATATAACTCGATATTCTTGGTCATCAATAGCTACTAGACCATGAAAAAATATTATTGTTTAAAAAACACATCATTAAACTTAAGAACCAACCTGTAAAAATCTACGGATCTAAAGGACAGATATTTAAAATAAAGAACATAAAGTCACCTCATCAATTCATTGGAACGCTTACTTTAGCTATTATATTATAAATTAGTTATTTTAACCACACTACGCTTCAAATTGATGGGTTAAGCAGGAAATGTGCGCAATCTTTTGGACACAAACGGGAAGTTCCGGATTACCAACTTTTAGGATTTACCCTGAGCACATTTCGGAAAACATTTCCTTTGCGGAAGCCCTTGAAAAAGGAAGTTTTGCACCTGAAATTCGCCTAGGGTAACTCCAAAGAATCGGTAATCCGGAACCTTTAATATCTTTCTTTTAGAGACTCAGGAATGAATTTCCAAAGTACAGCGTCCTGTTTATCGATAGACGATTCTTCGAAAATGAGAAAACAAAACTACGATACTTATCACTGAAACCGTTTCAAGATAAGAAACAACACCATTTGAACTTGCAAACTGTGAGGCTGAAATTTTGCCCGATAATCACACAATAGCGTAGCCTTAAAAAGAGACATATGAATAAATCTAAAGAGGTAGCAGCAAGGACTGTAGAAGTTAATTGCCAACTCATTGTTAAATGAAGAAGAATCAAAGGGTTAGAGAGACAACATTAATGACCCGTAATTTTCGACCTCAATTTCCTTTAGCCGCTAAACAATTTTCCCACTGCGATGGGAGATAAAGAGAATAAAATTTAGTGAAAGGACTGGAGAAGAGAAGAGGAGGACGGAATTTGGGCGGTCGTTCCTAAGAGAAAGCTTTCAACGGCGGAATTCATTTGTTAATTACCGAGGGTGAAGTATAAGTTCCCACGAGTTAATTATCTCTATTTGCAGCTTGAAATTCTTAAATTTACACGTTACATTTTCGCAGTCAATTTAAAACGGCTATAGTAATAAAATTATGGTTGAAAATAACCGAAGAGTTGCTTTCACAATCAGAATGATTTGTAATGGTCATGTCATTCCTCATAAAAGAAAATTCCCGTGAATGAATAAAAAGTTATTTTTACATATCGTCTCATAGTTAACTTGAGATTGTTAATGGGTGCCGTGCAGATATTTTTTTAATTAAGGCCGAGCCCCGGTATTAAGAATCAGAAAAATTTGACGCCCCCTTCTCGAAAATAATATATAATACTTGAGTACTGAGGAATGAATTTTCTATTTAAAAAATAATTAAAAGTCCCTGCTTTCCTCATCATCGTTAATTTCTTATGGTAGCTCGGATACGAAAATTATTCTTTAACTAGTAAACGCCCCCGTCAAGCATGACGGAACTTGATTTAGTTTAAAAATATATCTATTATCGTATATATCTGGTCCTCCTAAGCCAGAAAAAGTCCGCCGTAAGATCATAATAACTCAACATATTTCTTACCATTATTTATAATATTTATTCTACCGTATTCAAGTCATTAGAGGCTACTCCACGTACATTTCTTTTGGAAAAATATAAAAACTGGTTATCCCCATTTACTTGTATGGGATAATTCACGAAATCAACATTCAACTTGAAGAATGGCCTTAGACGTCAAAGGGATGGGTTATTGATTTCCCAAACATATTACGAATTTTTCGTGTAGTTTATCAAAGTTCTCAAATCTATATCAATATTTTACGACTAAAATAAGAATTTAAAATCATTTTCCTTTCTTTTGACACTTATCTCGATTTCGTAGGACCATTATTTCTAATTTAATTCTCTAAAAGAAACAACCTCTGCAAGTCATTAAAACGTACTTCTCTTATGGAAAAAAATTATGGGCTCCTGAGATGGAACCCGAACCTTTACAGAGATGAGAATAGTTTTCCTGGGGATTTCAGCATCGTAGAAACACAATGCAGTTTGTTTCAGATCTCTAAGTCAAGCCGTTTCTGAGATAAATAGGGGGACGGACGGACGGACAGACATTTTCTTTTTACGTATATGATTTATCTTGTATGTATGATGCATTTAAAGTGGGTATATACTGTAACTATTTCCATTATCGAATGCATAACAATAATGATTATCTCGTTTTTAACACCAAGTATATACTCAATCCTAATGAAAATTGGTAAAATATATGAAGATGGTTGCAGAGATAGCAGCCAAAATGTCGGACCTAATCCACTCTACTACCTGGTTGGAAACCCGAGAGTAATTTCTTTACCATATTCACCGGGAAAGCGCCAAATTCTTTCTGGTAAAATATAGTTTATGAATGAAATGATCTAAAAGAAAACTGCCTTGTATATAGAACCATGAAGTGATACAACGCAAGACGTCGAGCCAGGAAGAGGTGCTTCCAACACTTTCCGCAACATTTTTATCATTATATTACGAGAGACAGGAACTATTAAAGTGATGACGTAAAAACAAACTTCGCCAAAACGCGTCACCCCAAATTATCGTAGAGTCGGGAAAAACGAGTTTGCACCGCGGAACTTTGGCTAATGAGGTCCTTCGCGCGCAAACAAAGAAAGAGCAGCCAGCGTTATCTAAGGCCTTTTTCCTTGGAGACGACGAAGGGAGGACGCGGCAGAGACCAGAAATAGCAAATCGATGTAAAGGATGACGGAATTATGAGACTATTTTTTGGAATGCTCCTCATGAAACCTCGCCTCCGAGATAAAAAAGAAATCATGCAAAGGGGGGGTTTGATCATAGAGAAGTGTTCACGGAATTGGAAGACAGCGGAGCGGGGCTTAGCTTTTTCAATCACGGATAGTGCACTCTCCACGCAAGAACTCCGGAAAATAGTTACGTAAAAAGAGGTCGTTTCCTTAAATTCTTTCGTAGTAGCAGTTGTCGTACGTAAAGGTGCCTCAACAGCTTAGGTCATTTAATGTAATTTAATGGCTTAGTTATAATCAAAGTTTATATTACATCAATTTCTTTATTTGCCTTTTGAGGAAAAAGTCTCTTTCTTCGCGATAAAGGAATGGTTGTGTGAAGAGTTGCTAAAAGATAGGTAAATAAATAAATAAGTAATTTTCAGAAAATTTATGTGTAAAAGCATAAAATGAATCAAAGAAACCTTAATAAAAAGCAGAACAGTGTGGAATTGTGCAAAGGTTTTGAGGTTTTGTGCAAACTCTTTCGTTTATTTAATAAAAAGTAGTTGTAAGGTCTCATGACAACGAGAAATTAATGTTTTCTAAACAACAAGTGTACAATATCAATCCTTGATAAACTATCGCCAATAAATGGAGAGTTCAAGCTGAATGGTTAAGAATATTAATTAACCACGACTTTCGTTGATATTCCAATTGATACAAAAATAATATCCTCATTAATTGTGATGCACATTAATTTTCCATCATTTGAATAACTTGCATTCTGTATTGGTAGCAAAAATTGGATATTCGCCCAGAATACACCATCTATTTGAAAAAGAATGTCATTCTGTATGATCTAAAAGTGCTACTAAGAGGTCGATATAAGAATAATTAATGTAATAATTACATGTAATTTTATATTCACCAAAAATTCTATAAAAGAACATCGCAGAAGAAAAGCAGTTAAATGCTGTCGACGATTATTCTCAATATGAAAATGTCATTAAAATCTACCTTATGTACGATATGTTAGATTCCCAGTGACTGTAATTCCAATCACCTTTCTCTTTCACCGCCGCTCTCTTTTTCTAAACAGAAATTATTTTCTATCAAACTGCTCATTCAACAAAATTCAATGGATGGGTAAGCAATGCTTTCAGAAATAATAATTCATGCAGGCAATCAAACGAGAATAATATAGATGCGTAAAAAGTAAAATAAAAGTAATTGAAAGTTCTTTTCCCTGAACGAATTTCCCTGTAACATATAATTTTTAGAAACATTTTTAAGAAAACCAAAGATAAAAAAAACTTTCGGGTAATTATATTTCACTTCCGTGCGGCGAGGTGTATAAAGTTGTTCATTGGTGATATTAATAAGAAGCATGATCTATACTCTTCCAGGATGTTTCACGAAAAAGGATCCAACTTTTATGATACATATGGGTAACATCTTTCCATAAACGCAATTGAAATAAGGATTTAGGGAAAGGTGAATTTCTTTGCGCGATGTAATCATGCAACTAATCCCACAGGAATAACAAGTCTGAAAATAGCGATATGACTCCTTGTGATTTCCTTGGGGGGTAATCCTCAGAAGACCGCTTTGTGAGTTGGCTGCCTCAGTGAGGACCTCGGGCGGCAGTTCGTGCCTCTAAGTTGGAGGCTGCTCACTTTGCTCACAAAGCATTCCCTAAACAGTGTGGAAGAGACGCGGCATGGTAGTTCAGTGGTTAGAGTAACTGCCCGGAAAGTGGAAGACCTGGGTTCGAGTTCCAGTCATGTCGCTATTTTTCACACTTGTTATTCCTTTGATGTTACTTTGCTCAAACTAGGCCCCACCTTACGTATTAATGTATCGTATGGGTCCCTGTCGAAGTGTTGCATTCGTGAGTTAGTGAAAGTAGAAAGAAAGGCAATACGTTTTGTAAAGAATTGTTTCGACAAATCAATGAGCGTCACTCATATTCAACAGCACGCAGGGTGGAAACCATTAAAAGATAGAAGATTTAAACAAAGACTTAAATTAATTACTAATTTCAGAAAAAGTACGTTCATAGAAGATGTAGCCGATACTATGGGTCCTTCCTGTTTGATAGGCCGTTCTGATACTAAGAAAAGTGATGGGAAATTTACGCTAGAAATAGCCGCTTCAAGAATTCATTATTTTCCCGAATGATATGCGAAAGTAATCGATTGAGGAAGTAGAGTCATGGGAATGCACCCCCTGAAACACGCTCGCAATGTTCCTAAGTAATTGTAGATATCCTTTCAGTAAGTCACGCCCTCTCATGCTCATTTAAGGAATTCACATGCTTGTGTTTGAACTGAAGTCCACGCGCATGCATTTTCTAGCTCACTTTAACTCACCATGATTTTTCTATTGATCTACTTCCCTTACTTTCGAAAACAATTGATGATGCATCGAACTCAGGGCTCCGACGGTATGACTCACAAGTTCCTAAGAAAGGGAAAAATGTTTCTAAATACGTGCATATGCGGAGGATAGCATAGGTTGCAAGGATGATTCACACATGAGCTGCAAAACTCTCGATAGCATATATCACATAATATACCCTCAGAGGCTTAAGTCTAAGTGTAAGGAATCCAATCCCTGAAGCTTTACTGCTATTTATTTCTTTGCAAACGAAAATGAGCTTAATTTTAATTTTCACGTCCACATCCCATTATGATAATTGGAAGCAGGTGAATTTGTACTGACCAAGGAATATTTTGTATTTCAGAAGCTTTCATTTGTTTCAGAACTGAACTATTTACAGCAATTTTACTATAGCTTTAATATCTGCGACGAAATTATTTTTCGATGAATACTGGTTCATTCGAGTTTCAGGTAATACATCTCTTTAATAAAGTCATTTTTCCTTTGGAAACCGTATCATTCCTTTTAGTTCGTCAACAGTAAAATTTATCTTAACCTGCTTCGCATTAACCGGCCGGTGGATGGATTGGCCTGTCTCCTAGGTAAGTGTATAGGGGCCAGTTTTCATAGATAAAGATATTAAATGTTAGACGCGACGCAAAATATTGCATATTTTACTCTCCAAGAATTCTTTTGGACTTCAAATGAGAAAATTGAGAGAATACGCATTCAACAATTCATTAAAGTAGGAAAAACGGATGAAGATTGCAGAATTTTGTAAAAACTGACTTATATATTAGTATATTATGAAGGAGATCGTGTCTTAAAAGGAACATTTCTCCAACTTTGATTCACAATATTTTTTCCAAGTGGAAGTACGTATGTACAAACATAAATTACGTATATCGATAACTAAAGGCGTGAATTCGTGGAAAGACATTGCAGAATAAAAGAAACTATAATTTTCCCTCGGGGCTTTAATTCGCTACCGGTTTCGTAAGCGTACTTACATTTTCAGGCACAGCTTTCAATCTTCAGGTGCCTGAAGATGTAAGTACGCTTACGAAACCGGTAGCGAATTAAAGCCCCAGNTCATCTTAAGTTTGATCGTCATAATATCTACATCAATCGAGTCGAATGCTTTTGTGAAATCGAGTAGTACCAACGCAGTTATTTTCTTAGAATCCATAGATCTGCGGATGTCTTCTGTTATCTTTACTAGAGCAGATGAGGTCGAATGAAGTTTCCGAAAGCCAGACTGTAATGGGTCAAGAAGAGAGTTTTGTTCAATGAATTCGGTAACCTGACCATGGACCAGCTTCTCGAGAGCTTTTGATAAAACGGAAAGAAAGCTGATTGGACGATACTCCGTAAACAAAAATTTTTCACACTTGTTATTCCTGTACAATTGAAATATATCATATCCAAACAATTAGAGCACAAAATATGGATTTCCATCCAAAACTCACAACTAAACGGAAAATTCGGAGCTTCGAAGAATGAAATATCAAAAGAAAAGATCAATTTTTCTAACAATAAAATTGTGAAAAGAAGATGAAGAACCATAATCCCATCTCTATTACTAGAAGTAATTACATCATATTATTTTGTGCGTAAATAATAAAAAAATAAATTAAAATAGTATGAATTTTATAGATTGCTATTTGCCCACTATTGACACCGACTTTGTACGCATCTCTACGTATTAACCGCAAAACTTGTACTAAACTAATTCAATTTGTATTTTCAATTGCCTATTTCTTTATTTGCACGCACAATAGGAATCGTACAAAAATGGCTACATAAATTGAAATATAATCGCAACTTTTAAGGATAGTAAAAATATGTGATCCACCTTTATGAAGTCAAATATTTTTAGGCAGTTTATTCTTAGATTTTAGCGAAACCCTTGCTACTTCTCGCACTAACGCAATATCGTGTTCGGGAAGAGATCCAGAATCGCCCAAGTTCACCGTGTTCTTTTAGGGACTGCATTGATTTAGGGCTCTGTTGCACCAATCCTTTATCGCTGGAAGGGTTAATTATCTACCGGTAAACCTGTTAACGCGACACCCTGGAAGCGTATGTTGGCCGGGTTATGAGCTTGTACAATCAATATCTAGCTTGCTTAACCTTGGGCGATATAGCGTAATATCCCTGCGTTGCTGCATCTAAAACGTTACCAATTCTACCGATGTACCTTCATTTTAATGTTAAACGTTGATTTTCGCAGACGAAACCTAATATTGAGTTTTCGAGGAAACGAATTATGATATTTGAAGGCTCTTATTATTTAAAAATTCGATACTAATGCAAAAGATACCGATAAAATATCTCCGCAAATCCCCGGTTATAAAATTTTTGCTGACATAGGTAATACCTACGTCAGCAACAATTTTATGTTAGCATACCTAGGTATACGTCGTGCTATAATTTAAGTGCAATATTTTTGGGAAAATAAAATTCACTACGTAAAATTCCACAGGAGTATACTTAAAAAAACACGACCGGTTTCGAACAAGGTTAGTTCATCATCACCTGATGATGAACTAACTCTATTCGAAACCGGTCGTGAAAATAAATATACTCCTGTGGAATTTTACATAGTGAATTTTATTTTCCCAGTGATGGAGTTCCACATAGTTAAGGCTTCTACCATAGATTATATGCAATATTTTTATTAATATTTCCTCTAAGCGCCTCATCTGATTAAATGTATTACATTTTAAGAACATAATAGTAAAGATAATAAAGGAAAGATATATACTTTTCCACACAAAAACTTTCCTACAATTTTTTTGTGGGAAAAAATATAACATACCTTTAATTCCACAATATCTCGACTACCCCCATAGATTTTAATATAGTAAAGATATATATCCTCTAAAAATTTAGCGAAATTCAGAAATGCTCTGTAAGGACTGCTGAACCAATTTTATAGAGGAAGCTGAAGTACTATTAGATATTTAAGACACTTGAATCAAACGATTAATACAAAATATGTAGTTTAACACTTTTCGCTTTACTCAAGATATCAGTTTTGAGTTTATTGAAGACGGAGATATTTAATAACTAATCATTATCTATATCTGCCAAAGATTCATAGTTGAGTAAGCCCAAGATTAACCATACCAATTCTGTATTGCAAGACATGTGTTTTTTTGTAATATACTAAATGAATTCAGCTTTTCCCGATCGTGATCCTCTTTACCTTCTATTTCCCATTAAATTACCGCGTTATGCGAACAAAACGTTATTCACGAACGGACAGCTTTCTTTAAGTTTACTGTACTAAAGTTTGCCAGCATTTAAAGTTGAAGTAAATGAAATTAAGACAAGTTAAAAGAGTCTCGGCTATTGGATTCACTTACTTGGCTCTATAAATACCTTACATTTACACAAGTAAACCCAGACATATTAAGAGGAGAGGTGAAACATTATTTTAGAGGGCAATTAACGCTCACGTCGCGACGTGATCTAGCCGACGCGTCGGCTAGATTTGCAGCTTATTTGAGGGTTTCCTGCAAACAGTTTTACTAATACTGGTAATAAAGCAACTAAACCCTACTCGCAGTGGCCGAAATCAAGGGAAATAGTTCATATTAGTAGTAATCAAAGTTAATAATAGTAGTGAGCATAGGAGAGGTTTTGAGCACAACGACATTAACGGAGTAACTTAGGTACTACTAGGACTAGGTACTAATCGGGATCATTCAGGAGCGGGAATTATGCACCTTCATGAGCTAAGTCAAGATGAATATAAATAGTTCAAACAGACTAATGGAAGTTAATAGAATAATAATGATAAAAAATACGTTCTTATATATCTTCAAAAAGTGTCTCTTAATTCCAGAATTCTTGGTCTAAAACCGCTGAAACACTGTTCCGTTACTAAATGTTTATGGTTATTATTAAAAAAGAATCTCAATCAAAATATGAGCCATAAATTGGTAGTTTGAATCAAAGGACGCGAACAGTAAATCTTGAAGAGCTGGTGAGGTTTTCCCACTTAAAAGTTCTCTTCTCTAGATGGATGAGTAATTGAAGAAATCTAGCACTTACACCAAGAGCAAAAGTGACGCGAGGACATGTAGGCTTCTGTTACTTCATGTCTGGATGAAAGTTGCACTAATTGGTGATGAGGGATCCCCCAAGGAGGGTTTGGGCGTGAGGGTGACACAGGTACAGTAGACAAGATGAAAATTTGGACGCTGAGAGGATGAATAAGGAAGTACTGCGTTACTCAACTCCTTCTAAATAGTGCACTTATCACTAGTAAATTGAGAAGGAAAATTTGTTGACTGACAAGGTTAGAGATACGCATAAAATCTAAGGCGCGGGAAATAGTTATTGGAACTGTGAAAATGGATGATTTTTTTCATCGGTAGTGATGAAAGAAATTTCCATTCACATGTAATTTAATTTTCCTCACACTTTCAGTTTTTATTTCAATTTCAGTTTAATTTTCAATTGAATGTGTAGATTGACTGTTTTCATTGAAAGTTTGGGAAAAAAGGTTAGGTTGAAATGAAACTTTATCTGTAACCGCAACCATCGAACTCGAACGAAATTTACACTCTTTATGTTTCTTACAAAAATAAGATTCAGTTTTACAATTCAAAAATCGATCTGTTATCTTTCGCTCTGACTGTCATATTTTAGTCATGTTAACATGAGAAAAGTGTAGAGGAAGGTATTTCTGAATTGAATATTTTAGAAGAATCTCGATTAAATCCCAGGCTTTAACAAAGTTATAATTCGGAGAAAAAACCGAAATTTTCCATGAAATTCCAGTAAAAGAGAAATTTTTAGTAAAATAAGGTGAACCTTTGAACGAATAATACTAATAACAAAGCAAATAACTACTGCAAGACTAATATGTTCTGAATTTTAGGATTCATCCAACTATAACATAACTTGGGGAACACGTCCTAAAGAAATTAAAAATAGTTTATTTAGTCCCGCCATAATCAATCAGATCTCAGTTCATACCGTTCACTATACCACAGTTTCTTTCCATTCCTAGATAATGGACTTCGCTAATTGATATCGTTTGTTGAGTTTTAATTGCTATTCAAAGATTTTATCGCAATTATACATATACGTGTATGCCCTGCTAGCGCTGTAAGGTGGTGTGGCAGCGGATGCACACATCAAGCAATCAGCATACTGCTTTTCTTTATTATTTACTTTAATTTAGTTCCATGTAGGATTTTTTTGCGAAGTGAATGAGTTTTAATGGCGATCTTTCTTCGTTATATTCTCCATCATTTCACGTTTGTTGTCAAATTGGCCGAAGTGAAGGAATTTCACACAATGATCCATACGAAATATTTCTTCAGTCAAATTTGCAGAATATCGTATTAATATAGAAAAGTCTGCAACAGGCCTGCACAACAACGTATCATGGCCTCTTGTGGCCATCTGGGGTTTACCCTGCTGTCTGCAATGGATTTTGAAAGTATTTGTTTACAAAAATGGTATTTGTTTGAAAGTTGATGGTGAAAGGCTCTAATCAATAATATGCTTTTGAAGAGACGTTTTAAAAAAATCGATATCTTATTTCATTCCATATCAAAAGCGGTTGTTACTGTAAATGATTTCATGTATCAGACCAATATTTATCAGTATTCTCAAGCTTAAAGAAATTTTCTTTATGAATTATGAAATTTTCCGAAAATTCTTCATCTGCGGCCACCGATCATTTATTGTCATAACCATACGGCCATTCCCTAACTGTAAACTCTGGATGCCTTGTCTACGGGACTCCCGGATGGCCAAGTGGGTAGCGCGTTTGCCTGTTGAAAAATCGGTCCCGGGTTCGACCTCCAGTGAAGTCATATTCATGCGAAATATCCTCATCTGTGGAATTACTTTTAAAAATGCTACCACTGCTTCGTCTAGGAAGTCTTCAAGGTTGAGTCTACGGTTTAGTATTCCTAATAAGGTGAATCGTATATCAGTCCAAAATGAAACCTTCCTTCGCAAAATAATTCGACGAGGAAGCCTCGCGCCAAGCCTGTCCTGAGCTCTTTCACGCTCCAGTCTCACATTATCAATTCCTTTTAGCGACGCGGACGGAAGAAGAGTCATTAAAGAAGCGCGTGTAGCTGGGAAAAGACCCGGCAACCTGCTTCTCGTCATCCTGGCAACTGTGGCAAACTTCCAAATCCAAACGAATGGCCACCTTTGTTCGAAGAACCTTCGCTAAGGCCACGCGAGGGATCCAATAGGACAGCGGCCAGAGAAAAGAAGAAAAAAAGAAAGATCAAGAGAGCAGAAGAGAGAGGAAAGAGTGGTGAATCACTCGCAACCATGTGTTTGTAGAAACGAATCGGGGGCGAAGAAGACGGAACATACGACTTTTTCCGTGGAATAATCCACGTCTTCCTAAGATGCAAAATACGGAAAACAGGTGAGGATTCTGACGGGATTCGCTTTGAGAATTTCTTCGTGGAAAATTCCGGAAAGGCCCCTTTTAATGCTCTGTAGTATTACGAAAAAATCATAACGATTCTATTGTTCTATTCCACCGTTAATGGAATGGAATGATATTGACTCTGAATGTGACTAATAAGAAAAAGCTGGGCATTGATACTACAGCCCTATTTATCTACGATGATACATCAAACATTACTCAGCATTCTATTAATATTTACAACGTTTCTACATAGTGCAATCCCATGTATGTTGTTATAAAACTGTCTCCACCAAAGGTTGAAAGAATTAAAATTAAAAAATTAACGTCCAAATTACAGATTCTTGAAAGATTAAGAACTACTTCAAAATGCGCCCAAACTGGTTAAATCTTAACGATTTCCTCTCACTTTAACTGAATTACGCAAAATGCTTCCAAAGGTTTTTCAGATTAATTCTTTCATTCATAAAATGCTTTCACTTTTGCCATCTTTATCTTCCCGTAATTAAATTTCTGGACAGTTGTAACAAACAGTATTGTTAATTTTCATTTCAGAGAAAAATCAATTCTCTCGATTTCGTAGAACCCGCTGTGTTTAAACACCTGCTAGTTTTCCACAGAATTCCTCCTTTTGGAAATTTCCACTCCAATAACAAACTTCAAGGAAAACTCGGAAAATATTCAGCTCTTGGAATTCATTATAGGTCATTGTCTGAGATTTCAAATGCATACAATGCTTTTTGTCTTTCCTTAAAACAAACTCAACTGAATTTGCTCAGGGCAAGAACAACCTCTTCCCTGTTTACATTTCCTCAGCACGAGTTTCTTTCCTCGATCTAATCATTCTACGAAAATTCCCTTATTTTCCTTATTATCCGGAGCTGTCACAGAACTGGGGCATAAACAGTGTAAATTAAACGTTTCCCTCGAAATTCGTCCACGAAATCTCATCAGTAAAATTATCATAACATCTTCCCATTAAATTTAAAACATTTCCTTCCTCGTATAATGATGTTGATTCCCTATTTGCACATAACCCTTCAAACGAATCCGAACGAAATATTTTTTTCCCGAATCTCGATATTTTTTTTATATAATTTTTTAACACTGAAATTCTATGTAAATGTGTGACTGCAGAGGTTAGGTGTAAGAGAGGCCCACATGGGCCTAACCTCGCCGAATAAAGTGTTTTATAATAATGATATAATAATAATATTTTGATGAGCAACAATGTTGATGAATTTCTATGGAGACAAACTTTAAGGTGATAAATATTATAATATTCTGAAGAATTTTTAATTGATAAAACACTTTGCGGAACGAGATAATCAGGCACATTCACCACAACGACTATCCATATTAAATGTTCATACAAAACAAATTTTATAATATTAACCAGGGTATAATCAGCGAATGGAGTAAAAAAGAGAAATATCTTCCGGAAAGGATGATATGATGATATCACCATTTTCTGAAACTATGTCTCCTTCACGCAATGCGTGTGCTAACATATCACGTAGGCCTTGCGAAGTTTCGCTATGGATAATGTTAAAGCAATAATATTGAGTGCCCTTAATATAGGAGCAAGAAATTTCTGTGGGTTTGTTTTTTTACCACAGTATATTTTAGGATTGACTTTTTCAAGCAATACGAAGCCAAGATAACACTAAGACTCATAAATCAGATTTTTAAAATAGTTAACGGATGGTATTATAACAGATAACAATTTAACAGATGGGATTATATACAGCAAAACATTCCATGCATTAGTTTAACTAATGTAAATAAAACATTTTTATGTGTGCATTCTTATATATTACATGCTGTATTTGCCTGAATTGGAAATGAAATCTTTAACTTCATTAGCGAAATTAATGATTGCAATATTTCGCCTCGGGAAGAAACAAGCAAAGGTATTTTTTAATAGGACAGTCATTGAATATTCCTCATTGTATTCGCATCCATCTGTTACCTCTTCGTATTATGTCATTCCTATTGAGTAATAATCACCGTTTAACAGCGTAGGCGCCTCACGCCGATGAGCCAACGTTTCCTCCATTTGCGATAAGAATCTAGAATGCGTAACTAAAGGAGATGAAAAGAAACGCGTCAACGCTTTAAAGACGTCTCTATAGAGGCATCATTTGTCGGAGTTGAGATTACTTTTACTTTATCACTATGGTTAATACTAAATGTTTACTGGTTTAAAATCGTTAATTAAATTCGGAGGGGTTCAAATCCTAGGAAATACAAACCTAGGAATCTACATATGTATCCTGAAAGTCACCTTCCGGGGTGTAAACACCAAGCGTTCGAGTTGCGTCTTTAGCTTGTTGTTGTGGCGTTCGTTTGCAGAACTGAATCCCTAAAACGACTTGTCCTCGTATTTATTTCTCCTATTTTACGCTCTTTGTCGGATCTGCCGAAGCAGCAGGGGCAATCGTATCATACCGATTACGTCTTCCGCAAATGTAATTTCTCGGTATTTGTCAAGCAATTGCAGCCTAGCTTCTAATCTCCATTCCTTCACGGATTCCCAACCTGCGTCTGAGAGACTTTGCGTAACGCTTTCTATCGCAGCACCTTTTAACGATTCCCATCGCCTTGCGCTGAACTTTTTCGAGTTTGCTAGTATACCTTTTATTCGATATACCGGCTGCATATTCCAGATGGGGTCTGCTCAAGGTGAAATAACATCGCTCTCTAATCTTTTCATCGCAATTACCTACAATGAGCTTTATAAAACCGAGCTTTTTAGTTGCTTTACCGCACATTTTTCGGATATGTGTCTCCTGTAAGTGTGTAAGTTTCTAAGTGTGATTCCGAAATATTCAACTAGGTCGAATAAATTTATACTCATTCCACTAATTTTGTAATCGTAGTTCTGACGGAATTGTTTCCATTCGAATAAATTAACTAAAGAGAAATTACAAATACATGATATATCGTTACATCAAAGAATAACTTAAGGAAACGCTCGGAAAATTCACGCGCATATCTTCCATCTACGATTCACAAGAACTCGGCGGAGATATTTTTGCATACCATGTATCATCTCGTATGCTTGCTCATCGGAATGCAAAACCTAATCAAGGATTGCCCTTTCAAGGTGATATGGAGTCCCTTGGGCGAATGGTTATTAATTTCTCTGTCTGATATGAGGCCTTAGAGTTATTCCCCTAGTTATTTTACTATTCCAAAATCCTTTCGACTATTCCGTACAAATCGTAAAATTGTGAGGAATGGCGATCTTTCTCTTCAGCTATGACTCAAGTGTGATTTACACAGGTAACGTTCAGTCTTTTTCCCTCTGAAAAAACGTTCTCGAAACGGAGGAAGGAGCTTGCATATGTGTAAATATTTATCAGAAAGTACTGCCCACTAGGAAAAATTCGAATAACTATTAGATCTTGCATTGAGGCTTGTTAAACATATGAAAACTTTTTCTTAAACCACAAATTTTTTTTAGAAAATTATTTGACAAGATCCACAAGTTGTTGTGGAGGGCAATCGATGGCCGAGAAAAACAGAGCTTATTTTCGTGGGACAGGCTCATTTTCCCTAGATTTCCAATGTAATAAATTCTTTCAACGCCTTGTGCCTTTTTCCTCTGCCCTGCACTTCTCTCTCGCCTCCTACCCGACGATCTAACCATCGTACTGGGCCAGACGCTTAAACCCACTTGACCAGACGCCTAAATCCAAATATTCCTGGCGACACAGCATCTTCCCATGTTCTTTCTGCATCCCTTTCCCGCACGTTTTCTGCCGTGGCCTCTGCCCTCCCCACCCTTATGCATCCCAACTCCGATCCATTTTCTCCCTATAAATAGGAACCATTCCCTGCACAGGGACCTATTAAGGCCTCCGGATAGCCAAGTGGGCTGCGCGTTCGCTTTCGGCGAAGGCGAATGCGGTCCATGGGGGGCCAAAATTTACTGATGTAAAGGCAAAACGGGTAAGGGTGACTTTGCGCAAGATGGTGCGCACCCAGGAAAAATCCCAAGGAAGAATGGACTTGAAAAAAGTTCCCGGTCCCGTCAGACGTTTTTCAAGTCCATTCTTCCTTGGGATGATGCAAAGGCGTCTGACATGGCCCAATAACGGAAAGTTCACCCTGAACAAGTCCCATTGAGGGAAAAACGGGGAAGATAGGAGAGACCGATCAGATATGACAAAGCAATGTGTGCAAAAGAGACCTATTCCTTCTCCTTTACTCCCTGTGGACTCTTAGGTTCAGAAGACCCGTGGCCACTCTCCGTCCCACTCCGCAGTCTCTTGGGTCCATGAGACCCGGGGCCACACTCCGCTCTCTCTCCTCCTTTGCTGCCTTCCAGCCTGCGAACGCGTGCTGCCCTCCCCGTGTTTGCGTTAGCTACGCATCGGCCGCAAAGATGCTCAAGTCCGGCTTCTACCGAATTGATGTGACTGTTAAAATAAGTGCCAAATTAAACCTTTTTTCAAACTTAAGTCGTATTTAGTTGCTTTATCCAACGTCGCATCACTATACGATTGCTCAAGGGCACGATACGACACAGTGAGCAGTTACTGAGAGTATAACTTACTTAAAATATGTGATGTTTTTTGCGGTAGAGGTACCACATAGGGGATATTGAATAAAAAATAGGTTTTAACGGAGGTAGCAGAATGAAGATTTTCATGTTCTAAAAATGTATAAATTTGAAAAAATATATGTAAACAGGGATGTTACGAGCAGGAAATTATGAATTGATTGATAACTCATTTAAATAAAAGAAATAGACTATGATAGAAAATATACAAAATAGGAAATGCAATGAGAAGACAAATAAATTTAGGAAGATCGACTGCTTACCATGGGTTTGGCTTTAGTACAATCTACGCATAAAGAAAAAGTAAAATCTACGCAAGAAGAATCGACCTTTTCGTAAGCAAAAATAACCAAGTTAAGGAATTAAACTCATTAATAAACAAATACAGTGACCGTTACAGTTAACGTTGTTCTGAGAATTGATGAAATTGTTAATTAATTAGTGAGATAACTCCCAAAACCCCGCTGTAGCAAGGCGATACCCATTTTCCCAAGGGATTTAGAATGACCTTTAGCAAGGGTATTCCTCGATAATGTTTTGCATTCCTATGAGCTAATGTAGAAGATGACACGTGTTTCCATCATGATAGTCTGCAATCGTTCCACGCGTAATAAAAAACAATGACCTTGGGAAAGGGCTTGAAAGTGCTCGCATCGACATTAATGAGTCTTACTCGTTCTTCATATTCTGAATTTCTTTCTCTTTTTTCATATTACCTTATCATACTTTCTTCATCTTATGGTACCCTCTTCATTTAATGAAGGTTGGCGATCACGAGGTCAAACTCTTCTCGGTGTTCAGCAATTCGAATTAGCTCTTCGTATCCTGCGTCATTCCACTGTCTAATATTTCTCAGCCAAGAGAGTAATCTTCTTCCCAAGCCGCGCTTGCCCTGGGTCTTCCTCTTAATTATTAGTTGAGCCAGGTATTAATTGTCATTTCTTAGAATATGACCTAGGTAGAAATATTCCCTGATTTTAAGTGCTTTCATTATCTCCCTATCTCTTCCAATAAATTGCAGGACTGTGTCGTTGCTGGTATGTGATGTCCTAGGTATCTTCAGCATCTTGCGATTTGTCCACATCTCAAATGCCTCAAGTTTGTTCATACTAACACGAGGAAGGCATTTTGGAGTTTCTCGATCAGCACTGAGTATTTAACTCTAACAAATGTCTTTTCGAAGTTCAAAGCTGTTTAATATGTCCTTCTGCAGATCCATGCAGTTATGAGACAAAAACTGCAGACAAATCCTCTTCTAAAAATAAATTGGGCAACTCCTATTCGTACTTCACACTTCAGGAGTATTCGGTTGTTGATGATTTTAGTAGCAACGCTCTTAAGGGCGGGACTAATAAGATCTATTAATCTAAAATCGCCACAGTTTTGAGGGTTGGGCATTTTGGGGAGGGGTACAAAGATTCTAACCAGTCTTGTGGTATATCTCTCATGTCGTAAATCTTATTGAAAATTGTGACAGGAAGATTAATGTTGTTTTTATCTACGAGCCTTAGTAATTCACCGGACCTCGTCCGGTCCTGGGCTTTTGTTATTCTTTGGTTGTTTGTGAGCGTGTTCTACCTCACTTTATGTCCTACCCACTGGGCACATCCTCATTATATTGTCCAAAAGAGACTGTGTCCTCTCTAATATGGCCGAAAAATTCCTAAACATACAGCTCCATGTCCTCAGCTGATATAAATTTCCCGTCTGAATTTAACATCGAGCGTTTATGCCTGTTTGCATTGCTCTTTAAATTCTTTAACTTTATTATGCAAATTGAAGAGGTAATGTTTGTGCTGTAACTCTTCGATTTATACTCTTCCATTATTATACTTTAAATTATCACGATTAAAATTTTAATTAAGTAAAAAGATAGGGTTATGTTAGTGCTCATGTTAACTTAATGTTAGTAATCATGTTCCTTTCTCTAAGAATTATTTCCAATAGATGTTTATAATTGGTTTTCTTACTTTGAGTTCTTTAACAGACTCCTTTAAGCGCATGTGATTTATATCTAATGACTGCCTTTCACATACGCATATGGAATTCGAATTCGGAAAACCGGAAAATAGAACATCTATGTTGATATACATTTCCAATATCTCTGCAATATGGATTCATATAAACCTTACTCAAATTCAAAATCTAGTAATTTAAAAATAAAGCGCTGGTAGATGACTGAACAGTTTTTTTTTTCAGTTTTCAATTATTTAAGAATGAAATAGGTGTTTTGGCCTGTCAAATAGAGGGAGTTCAGAATGGCTATTCTTCTTATCGAAATAAAAACGATGGTCATGAATTGAACCTGAAAAACCATCAAAATATTATTGTAACTGTTCTTAGTGAGTTCACATATCAAAAGATCCACTCAACGTTAAACTCTTTACCCTCTGGTAATAAGCCTTTGTACTACCCATCATATTTTACATTGCTTCTCTTTTGTTGCTCTAAGATCATCTACTAGTAGTCATATTCTTTCTTCAGTTACACACCCCCATCACTCCACAAACGACCCATCATTTCTCTCTTCCTTTTTCTTAGAATATAATGCTTTCACGGAGGCGTCACGAGAAAAGAGTTTTCCTCGTCGCTCGAATCTTTCGTAACGCGCAGTATCAAAGAGAATATTTCCGGTTCTTTCTTTTGCTAGGCGGGCAAGCAAAGCGGAATGTACCCGCCAGCAAATCCGCTATCGCGGAAGCAGAATATGCAGATCAAGAGTTAGACGAGGTGGTTACGGTAACACGCTTCTTCTCATTTGCGGGTATCAAAGCAAGGGGTTCTCCTATTATTTCCATAATAATTCCGCTCTCGAGATCATGCATTTTTCATGTTTTATTCCGGAAAAGGAGAAAGGGGATGTAGGGGTTCAAAGCTTTCTTTTTTCGACTTTTTCATCTAGAGCAGGCAGAGTGGAAAGGTGATGGATTAATGCAAGTCCGTGAGAAAAAGCGGCGAAGGCCAAGGATAGACCAGAAAGAAGCGGGGAAAAAACAGTGACGTGCGCTCTTTCTCTCCCTCCCCCTCCCTCTCTCTCTCCCCCTCTCTCTTTAGCCATTTCTTTCTTCCTTTTTCTCTCACGTACGCACGCAAATATACTTTCACGCCAGACGTGTGCAAACAAGAGAGGGCGGGGTTCTGGAGGAGAAAGTGGATAATGGAAGGAAATCAATCTTCCTTTCGAGGAAAGATGGGACACATCTGATGCAATGATTCACGAATCTTAGTCTAAGGAAGATTATTATAAATTATGAATGATTTAATTGAACAATACCTTTCATCGCTAGTATTTTTTCCCTAAATGTCTCAAGATCCGTTGCAATCTAACGTTATCTGCTGATGGTAAGTTTACGTAAGTCACGGATACGAGACACGTACATAAATATAACTCTACTTTCGGCCAATACTTGGAAAAATAGACTTAAAATCAACTCATTAATAATAGAGAAAAAAGATAAAGAGGAAGTCAAATTTGTAGATGACGTGGCTTATAAATCAATGAAAACTAAGTATTCCGGACACATTTTTCTTAGATAAACATCAATTCGAAAAATATGTTAGTCGAAAATATATTTATGAAGAAATGTACACGAATATTTCTATTAATGTATCTACAGCAATGTCGAAGGATCACATACACATAATTTTATGCGAAATCCACGACTAATATTAACCATAACATCTTTAATTATATAACGACTAACATTTATAAATAATATCGCAAAAGAATTTTTCGCATGTTTTTTTTTATTTAGGAAGACTTTGTCCTTGGTCAGTTTGACCCAAAACCCTAAAGAAGAACGAATACAGAATAAACCAGATTGCGACTTTAAACCAAATTTGATTTTCGATTGACTTAACCAGGTCCCTCAAATTTTCTCTGTTTCCTAGACTCTTTTTGTAATAACACGAATAGAAAAAATAGAAAATCTTCCCTTTCAACTAAAAGGCAGGAAATTTCTTTAATGAAAGAAACGATCGCATCTTGCCTTGGTTTGCATTGGCTGTAAATTAAGCTTATTTATTTTTCTAGCTTTTTGAATCATGAGGTTTAATGGCTTCTTCGGGTTGCGGATCATAGTTTAAAATGGCAAAAGTTGTGCAGCATTCAAGTTGAAGAACGTGAAACGTTTCCTAGGATTTGTTGGGTCTACGCACTGAATACTCAGTTCCTTCTAAAAACTTGATAAATTACTTAAACTTATATGTACGTGATTTTGAAGAAAACAGTCGTTAATATCCAGATTTAGCTTTCCTTTCATTTGGACTAAGTTACTACGGAGGATTCTGCATGTTATAAATATTCCTCTCAATCTTGTTTTGAACGAATTAAACACAAGATGATTTCTTGAACTCGTTTTAATATTACGAAAAGTAAGCTTTATTCACAAAATCGACCATGTTTATAAAATTTATTGAATTATGTAACCAATGAAGTAATCTAGTTATCTTTCCTGCTTACTGAGTAATGTAGAAGAAACAGTTCTTTCTTTATGATTATGATCACGTAACCACGGAAATAAATTATTCGCTACTGCCAACACTATCGATCGACTTCCGATAATTGCTCCTATTACCGAAGAACGCCCACATATTATTTCGTCAGAAACTATTACGTGAGAGAAGAGCTTTCGAATAAGAAATTATAAGATGGAAGGAAAGCAATAAAGAGAATGAAAGGTGGAGCGAAAAGGTTAAATGTAGAATAGAATAAAATATAAAACGAAACTAAGGGTCGCTTTGCGTGCCACGGAGTAATCTCATCTGTATCCTAAGCCTTGAAATTATGCATCCCGGCTGACGCAACATCGATGCGTGGGTCTTTCACGAGTTTATGACGTACATCTTAACTTTAGTACGGTAAGAGAGTATAATTATAGAAATTACGAAAATAATCAGATTAATAAACTAAAATGGCATTAGTGAGTTAAGATGAAAGCTTTACGTTGAGTAATGTTGGAATATAAATAGGTGGGAAGGGAAAATTAACGATGCAGCAGTTCCACTAGAAGTATTTAATAAAACTGGCGACCGGTTTTGAACGGTTAGTTCATCTTCAGGCACCGACCACGAAAAGACCACACACATATATGAGAAGAGGAGCCAAAACTAGATACTTAGAGCCAATCAGGAAAGACATCAGTCGACAAAGGAGAGATGAGTGTTTGGTAGAGGAAGCAGGTAGATGGAAAATCTGAATTGCGTTTGTTTTCAAAAAATGTCTCGCAAAAAGTAAGCGTGAGAATTGTTGAGGGATACGCGTAAGCGTTCTTTGGTTCTTATGTGTAGATTGCGGTCGCTTTGGCCAAAGTAAATAGATTCACAATCATTGCAGCGCAATTTGTTACACCTGCTTTAAGAGTGTAGTTAAACTTATCTTTGTTGTAGAGTAAAATTTTTGATAATTTTCATTTGTTGTGTGTTGTGTAAAAGGCGAGTTTTCTACAATTATGCAATCCTTTAACTGGATAGACAATTAGCGAAGAATATTGAATTCTTCAACAGCATTGGCCAGTGATTCAAAGAGGCCGTCACGGACCAATATATCTCCAAGACCAACCTCAACGGCGGTCCTAACTCCGCCCTGCCACTTTGGTTTATTCGAGAAGTTTACAAGTTAGGTTTGCGACGAATGAAAATGACACCAAGTGACTTTTTAATTAATTTTCCGCCTTGAGACGAGAAGGATAGGGAATAACTCTCTATCTCAGTTATAATCGGCTCCGACAGTGGGATGGAGAACGTGGGTGGGAGACTATTTCACGATATATTCAATTTTATTTGTTCCATTACTCATCGAGAACGAGGGACATTCGAGAGAGAGGAAAGAGGAGGCGATAAAGAAAACTTGAACAATTTTTGGTGAATAAAATGAGGATAAATTGCTAAAGCGAGTTTCAGTGCATCTGGGAAGGAAAAACTTCACCTTATAAGCAGCCAGCAGAGCGACTTAAAACGTTCACTGCGGATCACTCCACCGTTGGAGTGATTGTATTGGAAGTGGAGGTATCCGCAGTGAACGTGTTAAGCGGTAAATTTTCCGTGCGAAAGTGATCAACACTAGAAGAAAACTGCAAATTAGGAGGGATAGCGACACAAGCGGAAGCTTTTAAACGAGGTTTAACTGCATTAAATTAGCATTAAAATTGCATCTTTCTCCAATTAAATACTAACAACGAAAACGCGTCGAAGCTCATTTTAAAAAAATGAAGTTTAAGTGCATCTCCCTCCGTGAAGTGTTTCATGAATAAGGTGCATTAATTAGTTAAGAACTATATAAATTGAAGTTGATCTATCAATAAAAACTCTAACAATAAAACATTAATCTAACACTAAAAACATTAATCTAACAATAAAAACATTAATCGAACAATAAAAACATTAATCTAACAATAAAACATTAATCTAACAATAAAAACATTAATCTAACAATAAAAACATTAATCTAACAATAAAAAAACATAAACATAACAACAATATCAAGGCAATAATAAGGAACGAGTTCCGATCAAGTGAAAAATGTACATATCCAAAGTTAAACGGCTAGTATAAACTTATTAAGTCATTTTTCGGGTTTTAATTCATTATATTTCACTTGATTCCTCTCTAAAACTTTACAATAGCAAAATATTACCATCCTTTACATTTAAATTAAGGAGTTGTCATTAGCGAGATAATATACATTGCGTGATTCAGGGTCACCCTTTCAAAAAAAGGTCGCTAACCTCTGTTACGCTTATAGACTCACCATAGCGTGTTAAAGAAACACCTCAAAAAGATAGAAAATTGTAGTTAAAAGGATTAAGTCCACTTTATAATGTGTTGATTATACATTTACAGCGTCTTGCTGACATAAATATAACCCTGTCACCGGCTTCAAATGCCCTCAATATTGGAAGATAAAAAAGAAATCTGTACTTCAAGAAAACTAGAGAGAAGGAATCAAAAGGGAATTCAAGACTCAAAGCAATGCAAAACGTAGACATATCGGATTTTCTAATGTTATAAACTTGCGAGAAAGGAGCTAAATAATCATTGAAAGATCAGTGAGAGTAGTTAACTGATTCGAAAAACGTCGGATTTCTGCCAAAGTGAATGCGAAATCGAATCAGCTGGCGGAATAATTTTTGGGGAGAACGTCCTATTTCTGAAGCAAACGTCCCATTCATTTGCTACTTAATGCTCCGGGAGTACTTATTAATCTCTTCCTCTTGACAGTGAAACCAAAATTGGTTGGGATAGGCACCATAAACTCTTAAATAACTTTCCAGGGGAAGTCTGCAAATTTCCATGACTATATTCCTAATACATGCAGTAAATTTTACCTTAAAAAATTTCTTTCAAAATGAAACTGAAACTGTGTGATGTACAAAAGCGCAGGATTCACAGATGTGTGTTTTTAATATGAAACCAATTTAAATTGGTTGTAATACTGGATCATACTTTTAAATCTCTATACATTAATGTCAATATTTTGGGCTGTAAATAAAATCATTTTCAAATTTCTTTTCATTTATTATCAACGGAGTTGGATTTCTCTCTTACAAATGAAAGTGATTACGTCAATATCATATCATGACAGATTTTTAAACTTATTAACGTATTCATTCATTGATGATGGTCACTATGTTAGCAGTATAGTATTAAAAATGAATGAAAGACAGATTTCCTTATTTCGGCCCGGATCTCACTTTTCTCTGGAGGTATCCTCTGGTATAAAAATTATATAATTACAAGACATTGTAAGAGGAACTTTTCCGTAAAACTTATTTCAACATAGCGCCGAAAAACATAAGATTATTAAAAGAAAACTTACTACCATGAATCACGTTAAAAGATAAAGGAAAAATTAGAGAATTTTCTCTTCTATTTCGCTCATCGAAAAGTATTCTAAAGAACCATACCAAAGAACCCCCAAAGGAACCATAAAATTGGCGATGGGCGAAGGTGTAGTTCGTAAAGAAAAAAAAATCTTTTCGGTATGTTGCGGATGGTCATATATTTGCGGGTTATGAAGGGCTATAGGGGAATGCAAGTGGACCCGAGATTCCTGACCTCACCCCTAGCTAAGCAAGTATCCAAGGTGAAGGTATGCTGCTGGCGACCTATCAAGAGTAAGATAGGAAATGGTGGGTCCGCGATTTGCAGCCTTCGCAGCGGGTTTTCCCTACCGGAATGGAATAATGAAATCTTTATTTGTAAGACCTTTCAAGACATTTTACAAGAAGTATGGAATCCAATTCAGGATGGTTATTTGATGTATGTGTTGTACGATGGTAGAGACCAACTGTATAGCATGGTAAACTAAAGTTGAAAGAGGGACTTGTATATTGCAGGTTTACTTGCTAAAATCCGTTTCGTTAGGAGATTTCGAATCATGGTGTTTTTTCGCTGACTATTGGAGTTCTTCAGACAGATTTTATGACTTACAAGTAGACACTACCTCGAATTATCTCTTGTCGGGACAGAGAGATATAAACGAGCGTAATACACAGCCATCAAAACAGTTACTAAGTAGAGCTATAGAGAGGACTTATCACAATTTGTAGAGTGTAGTCAAATTAAACGGTAGTTGAATTTCCGAAATTTTCCGTTGCCGTACTAACATTATTTCAAGTATGCGTTGACTAAAATTAATAGTAATTCAATAAATTAGTTTAATCGATGGGTAGATTATAGAACACCTCAAACAAGGTAAGGGTATTGCTAAATGTGCATGATACATCTACATCTATATAAGTACCCTGCAAGCCGCCTTCCGGCGTGTGGCAGGGGGTGTAAACACCAAGAGTACAATTACTTCTTTAATTTATTATTATAGCGTATCGTTCGCGGAAAAAAAGTCTCTAAAACGACTTGTCCTCGCGTCTATTTCTCTTATTTTACGCTCACTGTCGGATCGGGCAAAGTAGCAGGGGGGTCGCATAATATCAATTACGTCATCCGAAAATGTATTTCCTCTGAATTTATCTAACAATCGCAGCCTAGCTTCTAATCTCCTTTCTTTCAAGGATTCCCAACCTGCGTCTGTGAGCATTTGCGTTACACTTGCTTCTCTATCGTAGCACTTTTTAACAAAACGTATCGCCTTACGCTGCACTTTCTCGAGTTCGCGAGAGTTCGTTTCATCCGCTGGGTCCCATATACTCGCCGCATATTCCAGATGGGGCCTAACTAACGTAAAATAGCATCGCTCTCTAACCTTTTCATCGCATCTACCTACAATACGCTTTATAAAACCGAGCTTTTTAGTTGCTTTACCGCATATTTTTCGAATGTGTGTGCTCCAGTTTAAGTTATTGGTTAGGGTGATTCCAAGATAAGTAAGAGAAAATTCACTGCCGATAATTAAATTCGCCCAAGGGCAGCCTCAACCTTAAGACTTCGGTATATTCCAGTGATTTCATGTGACGATTTATTCAGCTTAATATTACGCTCAAGTTTTACGATTCCATCTTCTTTAAAGCATATATGTATTTGGCATCGCCGTGAGGGTATGTATCTCCTGGAGGGTATCACTGCCACTATTGGGCTTGAATACGCATTGATAAAATTCAATTAGGATATTCGTTTTCTTCTTTGCATCGCAAGTTATATTTCCGTCGCCATCTCTTAACTAGCTTAACGTGTGTATCTTTCCCTGCACCTCTATCGCGTAGGACCAGAAAGCTTTAGCACACTCTTTTAAGCATTCCCCAAGAAATATTTGCTAAAGTTTGCTTAAAATTTACACTGAAATTCAATCCTTACAACTCGTACGTAAATCCACGATTTTACCATAATACGACCAAACGGACAATATCGGTAAGAAAAGGTTTCCTCCCATAAAACGAACGAAAATATTGATTAATGGCGGAAACGACTGGAAAACTGCCTGAGAGGCTGCTTGTATATATTACATGATAGGACAGAAGTTCGATACCAATTGCAACGAGTGAATAGGTCAAAATAAAAATTTAATTTATTTCAAGACAGTATTTTACTCTTGGGAATCATATCGGTAATATGATAAATTGAATAAACTTAGGATTTCTATTTAGTCTTAAAAATTCCTCGAAAGAAAATTAATAGTAAGCTTACTAATTTATAAGCACATAATCAGATCAGTTTCTTCAAACACTTTCTGGGATAAAGAAGCTTGCTATCATTTTATATTTCTTCCACTTTGCTCACCCATAATTTAAACTACATCGCGAAATACTTTTGCATTCAGCTAGCTTCGCAGTAATAGCAGGCATCGGTATAAAATTAATAATTAATGTAAGAAATTGATATTTCTTCTCCTCGAAATTTTAGGTGCATTGCTCTTCAAATAAAGAGTATGGGCTTTTAGACTTATGCCTTTAATATTTTAATTAGTGAATTCGTTCTCCTATATTCGAAAGCAAATCGTCATCACAACTCACTCACTGCAACTTTTATAAGTATTTACGAATAATATTTAGAATGCTATACAGGTAGTAATAAATGAAGCTGTGCGATACATTCCCCTTTTTCAGTCGTCTTCCTCTCTCGATCCTTGAAAAAAAGACATTCTTTCTTTTCGTTTGGGTCACAATGAAAAGCAAGTATTTGCGTGCATTAAAATTTAAAGTTTATTCATTCTGAAAGTTAAAGAGAAGTGCAAAAACTTCGATGGTAAACATTAATAAAATATTAAAATAAAATTATGAAGAACAAAATTAAACTACAGTAAAAAGTTGTAACTTTTAAATTTGGATGAAATTATTTGCGTTTCCCTCATGACCCTTGTGTATTCGAAGGCTTTAACAAGCAATACATTTGAAGCACTTGGCTCACCTTCTCATTATTTTTGTCAACATTCAACATCAAAAGTTATATTCAATTAAAATGGAAAGTTTTGAAAGCTTCCGAGATTTAGCACGTCCACATCAAAAGAAACATGTTCACAAAGTAAATAAGAGTACTACTGACTATTGAATACGACTGATTCCAAAAGAATCTTCTCCAAAACCAATACGAAGATAAATTAAAAGATTTCATCAAGACAACGTGCAAATAAAGCGTGAGATGGATGAAAATAAACAAAGAAGCTTGTTTGATATGGGTCACCAAGCGTGGGTGGCGAAGAAATAAGATTTTGGGGACAGGAAGACACGGCGAAGGAGGAAGGTTGGGAAAAAGGACTGCTGGGCGAAGGATAATACGAGATCGTTGGCTAATATCCCTGGAGTGTCTTCTCATCCAATTACGGGGAAAGGGTAAGAGGCGGGATCTTGGCTTTCAGAATGGCGTGGGTGCGAAAGAATAGTGAGGATACTCAAGGAGAAGAGCATTGAGGTCAAACAGAGTGGAGAAAACAGCGAGATTTTGGGAGAAGTGGAGAGGAAGAGGAAATAATTGTGGGAGGCCGAGATAGTTCCGAAATAGTGCAACCCAGAGCAGTTAAAGAGGAGTATCTCCCGGAGAATACAGGGAAGGACATTAAGAGAAAATGGTAGATGGAGCTGAGTTGACGACGAGAGAACTGACGGTTATAAAAAAGGAGTACGGAGGAATAGGAATCAAGGAAAAATGAGTGAAAAAAGAAAATCAAAGAGAGAAACTCAGAAGAGGGCATTTTCACGACATTAGCAACGAAAAATTATTGTAAGAAGAGGTAGTTTTCACGATTCTCTTATAGTTTAAAAAAGGAAATATAATTTGTTTTCAATCTGGAAGGTAATCTTATCTGGTGACAAATTCTTTCTTTCTCGAAGGAAAAGTAAACGAAATTTTTTAAAGGGGTTCTAGCCTCATCATACATTAAAAATACTGATAACTAAAAATTCAGCTAAGGTCTACAGTGGTGTTCGCCAAACTTTTTTTTACCTTCCGCAAACCAATCGCAACCTACCTAGTTAACATATAATTTCCCTGCCTTCTCAATAACCAGCTTCAATAGCTTAAATCAGCGCTAATGGAAATAATTTTGGTAAATGTACTTATACCGTTAATGGTTATGAATTCAATTAGTTAATACACAGCACAGGCATTCGGAAATTTCACATCAGTGTCACTATCCCTTTATCATCTCTTTTAATCATCTAGGGATTATCACCGCCCACCTGACAACTTCAAATTTCCCACTAATGGTCGGAAGAGACCGGGTCGACAACCCTTTAATCTGCAGGTTTTTCCATGGAGGTATGGATCTCACTTTTAAAATGGAAATAAATATTAATAAAGCAACCAACATTACCGTTCTTAAACTTTTAATGAAGATTTATACAGTTCCCAAGTTAATTAGCTTTCACGATAACTTTCGATGTTCATAAAGCTATTTACTTGTAACTGAAATGTTTCTTTTCTTTCAACAAGTACAGTAGTCTCTTTGAAAGGAAACATCAAAACTATCTCGACTCTGAGGTGTATGATTAAGAAAACTTTACTCTCAGAAACTTTAAAGATAGCAGACATGAGTAGAGGAATGGCGCCTATTCAAATATAAATCCTGAAAACATAAGTGTCAACTATACTAGTAAGTGTAAGTTACTATCTTGATAAACACAGGAGGTTTGAAATAATATGAATCCAAACATTTCAGAAATTTTCAGGAGAATAGAGAAATCTAATATTAGGCTTTCTTTTACTTCGCAGAACAATTTGATGAATGAATATTTCAAAGAATACAATACGAACGTCTTTATCGGGCGAAATTGGGACAAGAAAGTCCCGTATACCATTAAACTGATATACACATAATGCATTCATACTTTAAAGAATAATTTAAACTATGATGTATTCAGAGTTTTAACAATAAAGGTCGATTAAGAAAGGAATTAAAAAAGTAAAGGAAAGGGAGAAGGAGTGGCTTCCAGGAGCGAGAAAATACTTATATCTTTTCATCATAGAAAACAATTTTCCGCGGGGAAGCAGTCACAAAGAGAATGAGTGTGAAAAAGCTGCGAAAGATAAAAGAAAGTTATAAATATAGTTATAAAATGTGCAGAATATAGCTATTAACTGTAGCATGAAAGCCTTATAAGAAAATCATCACAAAATTCAAAGGAATGCATCGACCTCTCCGTTTATAGAAGTAAAGGAAATTTTGGCTGAAAAATGATAGCTTAAGTAAAGAAAGAATACTTATATAAATCATTACAGCGCAGAAAGCACCGTGGGAGAAACTGTGTAATTACCCAGTTCCTGTAAAGCAACATGCAAGTAATGTTTTAACCAGAAAATAAAGAAATGTTCGTGGTCGTATCCTTTCTTAAATATAAGAACAAATCACCTATTAAAGTTATTATCATGCAGAAATAGATTAATTGATGTAATGGCATCTGCTTAATTGTACTTTCAAGTAGAATATATAAGTCACAGATAGAATATAGAAGTAATATAATCTGATCATAAACCACCGAAAAAATACTATATAGGATAGTTCATGTTACTATCTATCTTCTAAAGTGGATGTGTATGTGAAACGATAAAGTTTATCTGAATTCTTCACATCGCTTCGTATTCCAGGAGCAGGTGGGTGTAAAACTTAGTGAGTGAATGGGATAAGAAGTGAAGAAGATGCTTCAGTCTCCTCCGAAGAAGCCCCATATCTTAATGGAGCAAAATGTGACAGAGAATTCCTGGAATTTCAGAGGGGAATACTCCCTTTGAGTAGGTGGGCTCTCAGTTGATACCAAAAGAACTCGTTGAACTATCGCCGCAGCCCACGACCGAAATATGCCATCTAACTCCTGCAACTCAAATCACGTACCCGTTAATTCTTGTTTCCTTTCATCCTAATATACTTTTTAATGGTCCTAATACATTTTCTTGTCTTCTGCTTCTACGCTGTGTTAAATATTACCAATAAGATAAAAATAAGTAAGAGTTAAATATCGACTATACTTAATGCTTTATTTATCAAATGCACTCTGGATAAATCACATGGGCATTCATAAGCAATTTACTCATTTTACCTCAATTTCAGTTTTAAAATATTTCAGCACTTCTATTTGCTAAGGAAGGTATCACTCGCATTATTCCGAAAGGAAAAATTGTGATTCTTTGACATTGTGTATAACTTTTCACTTTTAACTTTAATAATTGACTGCCTCGAAGACTTAAGTCACTATAAGGTTGATGGTTTCGGCCTTTACTTGGTGGTGGGCCATAAACGAATGAAATAAGACGGTAGAACTAACACTTTAATTGATACAATACCGCAATAAATAAACACACTCGCTACCTAGGTTTCATTGCTTAGCAAAATCATCAGGTGGTGCAACATCAGCAACACGCCTAATGATATTGCTAAGCAATGAAGCCTAGGTCGTGAGTATGTGTATTTATTGTGGTATTGTATAAACTAAAGTGTCAGTTCTATCATCTTATTTTATTCCACTTAAGTCACTATTTATTTCTATCTCTGATTTCTTCTAACCATTTCTCAGCATTAATAAAACAAAATAAACATATTCATCATTCAGGTAAGATTGAGGCTGAAAATTCTCCTCTTCCATCTAATCAATTTCGGTAACGTCAATAAAAAAAACATATACGTTCAAATTTTCCCTTGAAGCATTCCTTTTGAGTTCCGATAATAAAATCGCTTTCGAAGAGGCTCTCGAAATGCCATAAATACAACTTAAAAAATAATAGCTATATTATTTCATTCTAAGTAGAATTTAGATACCTCTAGGTTCCTTTCAACGCCTTAAAAATTCTCATTCTTCCAATTAGGACTTTAAGTAGTTGCAATTTATCATGAAAACCCGAGATTGCATTTCCAAAAGAAAGAATCTATTCGGGCACTATACAGCGGTAACGCAATTCTGCGATAGTGGAAGGAGAAAGAGAAAAGGCATGCACGGAAAGGGAACAGAAACAGAAAATCTAATTTCGGGAGTTTCGGGAGGGCTCTCAAATGAAATGGCGGTCTTTAGCTAAGACTCCTTACGCTAGTAGTAGTTTCTACTTTCAAGGCAAGAAGTTTCGTAGAAGGATGAGGGCGCTGTTTCTTTGCCATTCGTATTTCCAGACTCATTTCACTGCAACTTGACGAAACGTCTTCGGCAATCGGAGATGCGGCATCATCAACTCTAAATCGCTATTTACTTGGAGGCATTCTTCCCCACGACGTTCACCTAGAGCCTCCATAAAGAAGCAGTTTCATCTTCATCTTCCGGTTGCTCAAAAGTGCCTCAGTTCAAGCCTCCTTAAATGTTATCGCAATATGAAGGCATCCGAGACGTTCCCGTATGACTGAGAGAGAAAACCACATTTCTGGACATCCAATCTACTTAGCATTGCAATTGAATAGAATTACCTTCAGCAGAATTGGATGAAGAAAATGGTGAAATGACAAACTAATCTCAATTTTTTATGCTGCCATTGATTTAATGAGCTGCCATTCATAGAATATCAATGCTAGAAGGAACTGTAATTTGCGGAGTGGACACCACGGTGGAGTTTGATTTATTTTACCATTCAACGGAAAAAAGATGCTTACACCATGCTCATATTTTGAATCAGGAAACTAATATGAACATCGATTCAATTGATTTTAACACATTACTTTCATTTTACTGTAATAGATCGTTTATCCTCTATCTTACATCAGCGTGCGTTTTGGATGTTGGGTTCGGTTTACAAGGGGCGAAACGTCATAGTTTTATCTCGGGATCAATACGTGTAAAGATCCCGTAAAACGAAAGGAAAGATGTGTCGTCAAATAAGTTCTTTGACCTCTTCGGAGAACGACTTTTCCCTAAGAATGTTAGATCGTATTAAACGACGTTTCTGGAGGCTTAGACCTCAGCCAACGCCTCCGCGTCACGCTCTTTCATAAAGCGAATCCCTAACGTCCTCCTTCTTTAGCCTTGAGACTTCTACGTAACCCTACAGGCCCACTAAAACGCTTCTTCTCCTTTAACTCTCCCCAAATTCATCGGTGCCACCTCTCTTACAAAATCACACATCTTAATTTTAAGTAATACTTGATTTAGGGTTATTAAACGATATCATTTAGAACCTTCGATATCTTAGAAATTTAGGACGTATTCGCTTAGAAACCTTTTCAAGGGTCTGCATATTTTCAAAGGTTTCTTAAACATTAAAACTGATGACGTCAATATTGCCTATCCTCGGCTTAGTTTGGAAGGACCCAGACTTTCATTCATAGACTGGAGGGATTATCTATGACGGAGGAAGCTAACCTATGGCACGTGCTCTCAATGTAGCACACGAGGCAATATTTTTGGCAAGTAGAACTCTGACGGCGCTATAATTAAAATTAATATTCGTAAGCGAAATTGGTGGAACTATATCTTCAAAATAACATACAATAATGTGATTTGTACTGTTCCACAAAGCTTTTACTAAGCATGACCGGGTTTCGACGCATTTACGTCATTATCAGGTGGATCAGAAACTAAAACAAATGCTATTATGGCGCTAAAGTTGTTATATTTTTGTCAGTAAAGCATTTAAGCTTCAAAGTACGAGTACATACTTAAAGTCTACCAGCAGAATTCTTCAAGCCTTTCTCAAAATTTTGTGTTTTATTACGGGTATAAGCAAACGAAACAGAGTCAGGGGTAACCTTCCGGTAATTATTAACATTAAAACGCTCCATTAGAGTGAACTTTCAGGTTTGAAGATGTAGCCACGCTGCGAAACTATGGTCATATTTATGTTATAATGTGTGGTGTAGTAAAAGTTCACTCTAATGGAGCGGGTATAAACAAATTAAGTAAATTAAATTAGTGAGCCTGCCGGTAACTAATGTGTGGTAAAGTGATGTACGGGGAGAAATTCGGGGGCCCTGAAGCCGCTACGGAAGCCGTGATGGCAGCATATCAGGAACACTGAAATATTATATATATATCAGACATTCCGTTTGTTAATTTTTCTTTCATTTTCTTGTCGTGGAATTTCACGTATTAAACCATTCCGAAATTGATTTCATCCGTTTATTAAAGCATTTTTGAAGAACATTTTGCTACTCAAACCTATGATTTCGTGTTCTGAGCTGTTTTTCCTTACGGAAAGGTACCTAACGATTGCGAAAATCGGTAGTCCTCATTAACCTAATAAGGAGAATTTCTCCGAGTCCGGGAACACAATGGGTGATAACGGAAGATAATAATGGGCGATATCTTTGAATTTCGAGCAAACTAAAGCATTACTCTTCTTGGGAGGAGAATTTGCTGGAAAACAAACATTAAATACAACCAACCGTTCGTTTTAGATGCCAGGGGGAGCCGCGTAAGTGTACCAGTGAACTCACGAGAAAGGGTATTAGATTCACTCATTAACACCGTTAGAGGATTAAACATGATTATGCGAATTTCTCCGCAATAATCTATAGACTATTTGTTGGTACCAAATTAAAACCAAACTGCTATATTTAAACTAGAATTTGCAAATATATAGTAGTTTTCAAGGTTCTGTTAACAGCAACTTCAGAAAAACAGGATTTTAACAAATTCATAAAAATATAATTTCTTTCTGCAAAATTAAATGAAATTTCCATAGTGAAATTCAATTTATCCGCTACAGTTCCATAGGCCTGTTGCTCCTTTCTTATTAAGACTGAAATTAGTTATGCCCCGGATTACATATAAATATTAGGCCCGGTATTATATTGTATACTTAAAATGGACTTAGCTAATGTTCACTTTAGGGCCCGATATTGTGATGGTCTGTTACTGTTGAAGTGAAGATTATAGTTAATATCCATGCTAATCTATCATATGACGTGTCCCATGAACTAACTAACGTACATTTTCCTCTGGACAAATGAATATCATTATTATTATGCATAGGAGATTAGTTATAATCTTCACTCTAGCTCTGACAGGCCNAAATCGTCCCATGGCAAAAGCACAGAACCTCTCCAGTGAGCCCTCAGAGTTGCAAAAGTTTGTTATATTACTGGATGATATATTTTTTAGTTTTAGAAATCTGAATGTTAAATTTTAAATTTGACTTCTATGATGGAATCCTTTATAGAATTTAACTGGGATGTGTACTTTCTCCTTGTTGTTGAATTTGAACTAATGCGAACATATTTTAAGTGTATCTATATATACCCAAGCTATCTGTGATGGTAATAGGGGGAGTATGACTGAGTTAGAAACATTAACGTAAACTAAGCATTTCTAAGAACTACATTTACACCGCGAATATAATACATACATCAACTCAGAACATGGAAGATTTGCTACTCAAAATTTACCACTACAGTGGAGCTATCTATTGACAATAAATCGGGAAATTCAGTAACGATAAACAATAAGAAAATTTGTGATAACGAATACCCAGGGACTAAATTTTGTAGCAGATTTCGTCGAAAAAATTCAAGATTGCCTTCAAGAAGAAAGTACAAATTTATAGTGATGAAAATCCTACTTTCTTAGGAGAAATGTGAAATCTATATCCTCAATTCAAAATCCAATGCTCGTTACTTCTCATCTCCTACCATTTTATTGTCTCCGCGCCGAGCAGGAATTCTCCGAATCACCAAATACAATCGTAATTCTGAGAACGTCTAATGGCTGCGCTGAAGGCTACGATGCTCCGTTACGTTATCGTGCGCACCTAAATGACTATTGAAAAATGACACGCAGAGGAGGCGTTTCCACGGCCGAGGCACGACCCCGCATTGCGGCTTACGTGCGTGTTATTTTTCTGTGAGAAAAATAGCAGATTCGCAGAGTCACACAGCGAAATACACGTACATATTTTACGTCATACGCGCGGATGACACACACGCTGAAGAGGACGGTTTTGGAGAACACGAAAGGTTTCCCAGGAAAAACCGATTTTCGTTGAAACGTTCCGAGAAGCAACTTTCCTTTTCGCTGGTAATTTACGATCCGTCTAGCTACACGGATATTCTGCAGCAGAGATAAAAACTATTATTCAGCGTGGGAATCTGCCACAATTCTGAACTTATGTTAGGCAATAATGCACGGAAAGATATGAATGTGTCGAAAATGTGAACTATAAAATTCCTAGAGAACGGCCAGGAAGAAGAATGAATTCGTGTGATTTATTATATTTTTAGCTTGCATCCCTTAAATTCTATGAGAGTCTGTCAGGTAATGCGAGGGTTCAACAAATGTTCAGTACTGACTGATAATCATGGCTGCTTCAAACTTCATGGTGCACAGCAGTATCTCAAGAGGCGTCAATGTTGAATCATATTTGACACCCTAAAATCTTATCCACGTGAAAATTGTAAAAATCATAGGAGGTACTGATAAAAATATCGTGTATATCACATACATACTATAACGAAAGCGAATTTAGCATGCTTTTTAAAAATTTAGCAACCTCGAAATGGTTCATAAAGCCTGCCACGAGTTATTCGAATAAATTCCTTATATAAGATATTTATTTATTTCACCCTTACGGCGAGGTTATGCCCAATGGACCTATCTTACACCTTACCTCATATTTATAAGGTATGTACATACATACAACTGACAAAAAGTTCTTATTTTTTGATAAAATCCTTTATGATAATATAAAATAAGATTAACTTCAATTTTTGGCTAAAACATTGGTTTTTAGAAAGGCTTAGAATGTTTTTCAAATCTTATTCCCGTTTTTCTATTAAAATTTTTAGCACAGAATTAATTATGGAATATTTGCGTGTTCTTCATTGTTTTCTCATAGACTTGCTCTTGTGTACCATAACGTACGTTTGTGAGTAGACCAAAATGACATAATGTATGTCATTATTGGTATAGTGACCATAATACTGTCTATAATCAGCTATATGTGGCATACATATACAAAAAATATTTCCAAGAAAAAAAAGGAGCATAAAAGACATGGAATAGATGTGCCTATGTATCTTACTTCCATTCTTATAATTTATGGACGAGGTAATAATGATAGGCCATAAATTCAGGTTGAATAAAATAAGCTTTCGAGCTTGTACCTAATTGTTCGTGCTGATATGAAAATCCTTTCTCTCACTTCTCCATGAAGTAAATTGCGCTTTACTTCATTATTTTCTCCAACATAAATTTTGTTCTTAGGGATCATTCTTCCCAGATCCGTTACATTTAGGTAAGACAAATTGGAAAAAGTTGAAAACGCCCTACGACCGCGAAACTGGTTTACTTAAAATTGCAGGCGCTTCTCCTAGAAAACAGATTGACCTCACTGGGAGAAAGGAAGGACGGTCTTCGAATAGAAAATAAGATAAGGATCGTGGCTTAAGAACAAGATTAGAGGGATGAGAAAACAATCTCCTTCGAAATGGGAAAATCTGTTGTCTGGCGATTAAAGTAAATCTCGACTGGAACCAGTCTTCCAATCGATCCGAGCTAAACCCTTCGAGGGGCTTAGCAGAGGTAGAACTTGGTAGAAAAAAGCAAGAGGGGAATATAGAGAGAAGAAATTTTGAATTTATGGATGAGAGTTCAAGGACAAGGAAGAAACACAAAAGAAAAGACAGAACTGCCTGAGAAAGAAATCCGAAAGGGAAAGCTAAAGATAGATAAGGAAATTGAGGGATTGGAAAAGAAGTGCCATTGATCGGCACAGAATCTGAGGTTGATTGATTGACTGCGATTTCTATAACGTATTTCAAACTCAGCAATATCTCAGAGACAATGTCAATGAATTTTGGACCATTACGTGGTTAACATGTTACGATAACTCATTCAGTATTTCAGCATTAGTCCCAATCTTGAATGATTTCGTATTCAGCGTTTAGTCTCATTCTTGAATGACTAACGTTAATATTATATCATTCTTGGTGAAACATGCTCAAGTGCTCAAGATTGGGAGAGGCAAAATATTTAAAATGGCCTCTTGTGGAATTTTTATGATCAAGTGTCGATTTTATTTTCCATAATATACGATTCGGATTGTTTTTCACCTCGCTTACATATTTTTTCAAAGTTTATTCATTTTTTCTCTCACTTGAAACGCTGGAAAGGATCATAACCGAGGAATACGGAATCGAAACGTTTTCCCAAATAAAAGGATAGATTTTGTCATCAGTCATCCACGTAAATATCGTCTCTCGATTAATATAACTCTTTCCCTTGGAACTGCTTATTTAAAACTGTTGATATGACAGTATACTACAGTCGAAATATTTTTTGTCAGAAAAGGGGTGAAAGGTGACTTTGCACATAAAGATGTGTACCATGGAAAATTCCTTAGGAAAAAAATAATAAAAAATAAATCTGAAAAGACCTGGAATATGACATGAGAAAATTCTGACAAGACCGGACCCGAATCTTCAACTTGAAAGAACGTTGCTATAACCAGTAAACTATCATGCTAGAACATTCAGACGTGTCGTTCGGGTCCTGCCAGACTTTTTGTCTGTATTTACTTGTAAACTTTTCTATCCCGAGCGCTTAGGTAAGAGAAATCAAACACATATTCAATAAATTAGTTTCCAGTCTTTAAATTATTGTCTACGCTGGGCCTGTATTCATAAATTTACAAAAGAATATTTATTAGTTATTGAAATAACTAGTATTTTCACAGGAGACTGAAGGTAGAGTCCCAGTAGATTGGAAGTCAGCGAATGTTACGCCCGTTTATAAAAGTGGATTGAGGGAGAACCCAGGAAATTATAGGCCTATCTCATTAACTTCACTCTCCGGAAAAGTAATGGAGCACGTCGTTGTTAGCTCACTTATGAAGTTCTTAGATAGCAATCGTTTCCTCAGTAAGAACCAACACGGATTTAGAAAGAACCGATCATGCGAAACCCAACTAGCTCTATTCGTCCACGATATCTTAAAGTCTGCCGAAAGTAAAAAACAAGTGGACGCTATTTTCCTTGACTTCAAGAAAGCTTTCGACAGGGTCCCCCACTACAAATTAATTTACAAACTAAAATTAGCAGGTATCAACAAGGAAATAATTGAATGGATAAAGAATTTTCTACACGAGAGAGAACAGCAAGTGGTACTTGATGGCGTTAGTTCGAATAAAGTCAGAGTCACTTCAGGCGTACCCCAAGGCAGCGTAATCGGACCTTTACTCTTCCTCATTTATATCAATGACCTAAGCGACAAGATCGATAGCAATGTGAGGATATTTGCGGATGATTCGGTAATATATAGAGAAATATCAAGTGACGAAGATAGTGCTTCACTCTCAAACGACTTAGCTCATATACAAATGTGGTGCGAAAAATGGCAGCTAGATCTTAATGTAGATAAATGCTCTGTAGTAAATTTCTTCGAAAGGAAACAATTGAGTCAGAACCGCCCGTACAAAATTAGTGGAACGAATTTAAATGTAGTCGACTCAGTAGAATATCTTGGAATCACCCTAACCAATAACTTAAACTGGAGCACACACATTCGAAAAATATGCGGTAAAGCAACTAAAAAGCTCGGTTTTATAAAGCGTATTGTAGGTAGATGCGATGAAAAGGTTAGAGAGCGATGCTATTTTACGTTAGTTAGGCCCCATCTGGAATATGCGGCGAGTATATGGGACCCAGCGGATGAAACGAACTCTCGCGAACTCGAGAAAGTGCAGCGTAAGGCGATACGTTTTGTTAAAAAGTGCTACGATAGAGAAGCAAGTGTAACGCAAATGCTCACAGACGCAGGTTGGGAATCCTTGAAAGAAAGGAGATTAGAAGCTAGGCTGCGATTGTTAGATAAATTCAGAGGAAATACATTTTCGGATGACGTAATTGATATTATGCCACCCCCCTGCTACTTTGCCCGATCCGACAGTGAGCGTAAAATAAGAGAAATAGACGCGAGGACAAGTCGTTTTAGAGACTTTTTTTCCGTGAACGATACGCTATAATAATAAATTAAAGAAGTAATTGTACTCTTGGTGTTTACACCCCCTGCCACACGCCGGAAGGCGGCTTGCAGGGTACTTATGTAGATGTAGATGTAGAGACTGATCTACCATGAGGGAAGCAAATGCGAGTTAACTGTTACTTACCCGTATGTTATGATGTAAGATCTCAAAGCTGCCGAAAATAATTTTCATCGATATATTACTTGTAATATAGTGGACGTATTTTAATCTTTTTTGGGGTACTCATCCATAAATTTAACTTTTCCTGGCATTGATTAAACATTCCTTCAAAACTGAAATGGATTGAAATCTTGGATACCTATTCAAGTTGCCAGTTCACGACTTTAAAATATGTCAAGATCTCCAAATGCTTACTTTTCTATCCTATTTATACTACGAATATTAAAATATAACTCGTAAAACTGTCACTACGCTTAGGTTAGGTTGTTAGTAAAACAATCAGTAAGATTGAAAATTTGGTCTTTTGAAAGCTGCCCTTGCAGCTCTCAGATTATTTTAATTTCAAGAATCCTTTTACATCTAAAATCTGGAATTAAAAAATCTACGCTCTCTTTGACCAATTATACTTATTTTAAAAAATATATAAAAAATTAGAAAAATAAAGTGTTAGTACTTGCTTTGAGGAAGACATTGTTTGAGTAATATTGATAAAATTTGTATTTTTCTTCCATATTGTACTTAAATTAATACATTCTTTTGAAGGAGCTGAAGACTTAGTTTGTTTTTTTAATGAAACTTTATTCAAGTTGCACTCAATGGAATATGAAGAGGTTTCAATATTGTTTTCCATTTCTCTACCATCATTCTCTCTACAGCCACCATTTCCCTTAAGCCTTGCAAAGGAGATAAAATTTCTTCCTTTATATAAAAACATATCGATCTTGCAAAGAGAAAAAGCTGCGACATCAATCCGTTTTAGAATTTTTCAATTTCCAAACGCACTTCTCCGTAAACTAATTTTAGGATTATTGTTTCCTTTTATGTCCGAGTGCTACATAACTTTTGGCGTTTCCCTCGTTCTCGTATGGGTTCTGTTTGCATTACAAAGGCATCCATTTAATTCTTTGTTCCTATCGTTTGATTTCCTCTCCTGCTTTCCTGAGAGATCGAATTTCCACTGAAATTCTCTTCCCTTATTACGTGCCCTGGCCTCTTTTTCGAGCCCCTGAAACCCACACGTAACTTCGTGTGAAGCGGTCGAGGGATTTCGTGGAAAGTAGAGTGGGCGGTGGAGTTGTAACAGTTTGATGCGCAAAAAGCTATCGCGTAGGCGGTTCGTAAGATATTGCGCTCGTGGGAAGTGCATCGGAGGGACAAAAAAGGGAAGGGATTTCAAATGCAGCCACTCTTTGTGAGAAGAACTTGATGAAATTCTCAGCTTAAGAACCTTGCGAATGGGACAGCTCTTCCTTTAAAGGGTTGAACTTTCAGGACAAAGGCAGAGTCAATCCATGATCAATGAAAAATCGATGATAACTTATTTCCCTTACAAAATTAAATTACGTAGCCAGTTCAATGGCCGATCCGAAAGCTAATTGGCGAAACCAACACTTCATTTCATCTGGAAAAGCTTCTTTCTCTTATCGTTTAAAAAGATGCCTGCTATATATGAAATGATAGCAGGATCAAATTGAGGTATTAAATGGCGACATCACAGGTAATAATAAGATGAAAACCACTGTGATTGCCCTATTTTCTCTTTATCTCGAAGGAAAGAAGGGAAAAGATTAAAAGAAGGTTGGATAGTCCCAAATTCAAATTCGTTAAAACAGAATGGATACATATTATCTCTGAACTGAGAGAACGACATCAATTAAGAAACTGATATCTTCTGTCACACTGCCTCTTTGGTAAACAGTAGATGATTGATTGATCAATCTATCTTCATTTTGTAACTTAGGATCTGCACAACTTGGAACATGAAGATGGAAGTTTTGGGAAAATTAGGCGTGAATTTTCAGCCATGGGAATTGAATTCTTACGTCTTGTTGATCTAAAGCTCATGAGATGACAAGTAAATGATTCTTTATCCTCTTTTTATGAAGGAGATGTAGGTGATTGAAAAAAATAATTAACACTCAACGGTACGAAAAACTCATGGGATGTAATCGAGTTTCGTGTAAATATTCTCACACGACAAAAATGTGGATAAAATCATTACCACCCTGAATTCAGTGTGAACCAAACTTTGTAATTCCGTACGTTAAGACAAAAGTTCTGCCGAATACATGATTCCAAGTATTACACCTCTCCCGGTTGGTTCATGCGCTCTATAACTGTCTGTCTTTTTCTTAACTTATTGATAACGAATCCCTCCTTTTACATCATCCAATACCTTTCAGTTTATTTTCCTGTCTTTTCTTTAGTGTTATACTTAAAAGGATTACTTAGCCAAGAGCTGCTTACATATATTTCTTACCCCTTATATTTAAAACCCATACACAATCTGCATAATTTGTCCAATGCGTTTATCTATGAATTTTGTAGTCCATAAAGTTTAAGATAAAAATAATAACAACATATTTAAAAATCAAAGTGATTTTCTAATTAATCATTAATTGCTTACGATATCCTCTAAATATCATAAAGGTAAGAATAGGCAATTCCGCAAACGGCTTGCGAAAATATTTAAGCTCCTGAGTATCTATGCCCTTCTTCGTCCATAAGGTTGGGGCATAAAATGAATTTAAAGCGGCAGCTGGAGAGCATTCAAGGGAATCTGAGATGGAAATAATAAGAGCAAATAGGAAAAAGAAGTTGAGACAAACATGTTGACGATGAATTAAAGGAATGAATACAATTTAGTGGATTTCAGAATAGACTTACTACGCGGGAGTTGGTTCGGAAAAACATCCTTTTCTACTTTTCCTCCAAACTTTCAAAAATATCTACGGTCGCCAAATGATTTGACACGGCTAACTCTTTCCGGCGAATCAATAACTCTCAACCGAGCAACTCTTGTGACGGACGGAAAAACTACTGAGGTGAAGAAAATGTCACCGAGCAAGCCACTCTCTACATCACCGTCAGAGTTTCATAGGGCAGGATATTTCAGATTTAAAGATGAGATGCCAAGAAATATGCCAGAGAATAGATTTTAAGTTACTAGCTTGAATACAGTATCCTAGATGAACAAGCATTTTAAGAATACAATGAATATTAATTAGTTTTTAGGATAACAAATGGATGATTCTTCAAATTAGAAACCAAAGGAATCAGATTAATAGCCATTCTCAATAAATTGAGTCATTTTTTATGAAACGGATAAAATTATGCTATGAAATGTTTCAAATATATTTTTGTATAAGCAAATATCTCGTGAGAATGTTCGTCGTATGCCAAAAATAGGTCTTAAAAATATTACATATGGTTTTACTTTAACTTATGAAAAACAGTATTTAATAGAATATATCCAATGTTCCTTCCCCGATCTCGATTAAATTACAGGTACAGCCATTATTTTACTTGTATCCATCATTCTCGATACAATTTTCCATTCCTTTGATTATGTATTATTCTAATACTTCATAAAGAGTTTTTCATTAGACATAATGTCAGAAATTGGTTCAAAACTTTCTTCACGATAAAAATAACGAAATATGAGTTTTTTACCAAAGAGTACCTATAATAAGTTGTAAATGAAGTGAATACAATGGTAAGTTGATGGAAATGAAATACTTAGCCAGTAAATCATCATCAGTTTCATTACTAGTAAATATCTTCTGATAGTGAATTCCGATAGATTCTTATCATCGCTTCCAATCACTTACAAATGCAATTAAGCCACTAAAAATGTAAAGAGGTGAAAGAAAAGAAATTTGGAACACGGCTGTTAGTGAGTTAGAGGTTTAAAAACATTCAGCCGTATGTCGGCAGGCTGAATTCACGTTTCGAGACGGGCGGGAAGCTCTGGATTACCGATTTCTGAGAAAATCAGAAATCGGTAATCCGGAGCTTCCCTTTCGTCTCTAAAGGTTCCGCCAGCCGACATACGGCTTACGAAGAGTTTTAAAACCTCTAATGTAAGGAGTTTCTATTAGGAAGGGCGACGTTTCTCTATAGTTTAACTTGGAGATAGATGAATAAAATCCGTTTTGACGACAACTATAACGACATTAGTAACATATCTAAAATACTTCATTTTCCAAAATCTGGGATTACGACCTTGAAACAACAATTAGTAAATACCGCTGCCCAAAAACTGTAGTGAATGAATAAACCTCGATTTAAACACTGTCTTAATCGGAGCCAGGTGCTCTTTCCTAACCCATGATCATAGAAGTGCTTATAATAGTGCTCATAACCATGGATAAAACCCTGAGTCAGGAGCCATGATTAAATGCAGGGCAATAACCCTATAAATAACTCTTTGCGTAGCATTCAGTAAGGAGAGAATGAATGCTACTGTTCATTTTTTATCGCTTCAGTTGCTATCATACCGTAAAGGCCATGAACAAGAGTAAGAAGTAAATAAAAGGTACAGTTTCTTGTCTTGTACCAGAAGACAAATGCAGGGGTTTGGAACATTTTGCTAGGCGAGTGCCGCCGAAATCGAAGGGAAAACAAGTTGCATATGTACAATTTTCAAGCCGCTTATAATGCTAATAGGCATTCACTGCTTGGCAAATACTTACGAAAGGTTGGAAAACGTATGCATTTGTTCTGCGTAATGTAAGTAAAAATTTCTTACTTTAATTTTTCATTACCATTAATACCATTAGTGCATTATCAACCAAAAAGTTTAATTTCATGAAGGGCATTAATCTGATCTAAGCAAACCACTAAATATTTTCTTAAGTAGCACCAATGATACGCGGTTTCACCGGTTGTGAACCTCTGGACAAATGGAAACAATCTATTATGGCAGAGTAAGACTGGTGTAATATTAATACAATTTAATGATTAAATTTGATAATTCCCAAGAAGAAACGGACATGAAAAAAGTCTGACGAGACGGAGACACTAACCCATTCTCCAAATTGCCGGTAGGTTGCTCTATCCATTGAGCTCTCCCACCAGAACGTTTCTCCACGCCGTTTGGGAGACTTGGATAGAGCAACCAACCTTCAATTGGGAGACCCGGGTTCGAGTCCCAGTCCCGTCAGACTTTTATCATGTCCGTTTCCCCTTGGGAATTTTCCTAGATGCACGCCTTGTCGCGCCGAATCACCTAAACAGCTTTCCTTGTAAATTTGATAAGTTATCAAGCTATTCTCGGTTCACTAATAACATGGAGAACGAGACGACCTACTGAAACTACTTAGTTTCCATACTGAAGATGTAACATCTCCCCTAGTGAAACATCTGAGCTAAGGGAGAGTTTTGATTTTCCTCGAGAATCTCATTTACCGAATTGAGCTAGATCGTAATCTTTTTACGTGCTCTCCTCGACGGATTCCGATTGCAAGGAAAGGTAGGAGTAGAAAGAGGCCAAGGTCACCAAATTAGGGATAACAGGGAATAAAGGGGTAAAAAAAAATTAATCTTTCATTGGACAAAGATTTACTACCCCTTCGTGAGGCGCCTGTAGTACCTGCCCAAAATGCCTATTACGAAAATATGGGAGAGGAAAAACCGTATACTTCTTTAAACGTGACCATTAATTCATTCGCATGGGGAGACATGGAGAAAGACGGGAAGAATGGGAAGACTCATGGAGAAAGAAGCAATAGGAAGACTCATGGAGAAGACATTCAACATAATGAAAGTAAACGCCAAGCAATTCGATTTCAGGTCCATTCAAGCTCGAATAAGCTGATTCGCTACCGTTATAAGACCAGTGAACTTCAACTCACGAAATCATTTTTAAGGATAAACAAGTGAAAGGTAACGACATCACTGAAACTGAAACATAGGTCTCCCACTTTCCGGGAAGACATTCTAACCATTAAATTACCATTCCGCGTCCAGTTTAGTGGTTAGAATACCTGCCCGAAAAGTGGGAGTCCTAGGTTCGAGTCCAAGTCATGTCCCTATTTTCCATAACTGTTAATCCTTGGGTTATATGGAGTAAATACCTTTCCCTCACCTCCAAATCTATTTTATATCCCATATTTGAAAAGTGTTTGCTCCGAATGTCCTCGATGTTAAGATAAAAGCCAGACAGATTTAATGATACATAACTTCTCTGCTCATCAAAGACTTCAAAGAGGAAACTATAATGGAGGAACTGACGTACTTTGATAAGCTTTAACATTTTCATTTCCTACAAATGCTCGTTTATTTTCCGCTATGAAATAGGATTTAAGCTCGCTAATAATAAGGAATTAAGGCTTAGATTTTATTTAAACAACTTAAGAGGAGTGAATGTGAGTAAATAATCCTAATACTTTCATTTCCCAATGATTTTTTCTATATTAATTCCCCCAGTTTTTCATCTATTAAAGAATAAAAACAACTGAACAATACACGACATTATACGATACATTTTTTCTGGTCTCTTTCAAAGAAATATGCCAGCAGACATCATTTTCATTTTCAAATATTATCAATAATATGTTGTATTGAATGTTATATATCAATAGAATAAACTACAAAACTATCTAACCTTTGACTACATAGTTTGAAATTAAACTACAAATAGGATTGGATTACCTTAAAATTCACGGAGAAAGGCGTCGTCTCGTGGGAATTCATCACATGTACTATTTTATTTACATGAGGGCTGTCAAGAAAAAAAATTTAAAATTAGCTTCTTTAAGAAAGAGAGATTTAATAATATACACTTTATAACAAATTTCTTATTACTTATAAGGTTGTAAAAATATAACTGATGGATTTTGCAACGACCCTGCTGAACATTTTATATACATCTCCCTTTCTTTTACTTTTCCAAAGTAACCTTTTTACGTTAAGTGATACATATCTGGTGGGGTGATGTACGGTGGGGACTTCGGGGGCCCCGTGGCCGCTACGGTAGCCGTGAAGGCCTATCAGGAACCCTGAAAGTTCTTACATGATTAATAGTGACAAGGGCTAATGCTGTCCAAGGATAGTTCTTAAGTTTAAGTACTGTATGTATTTTAAAGTTAAAGTTTAATATTTTGTTATGATATATAGTGTGTGTGTACTCATTGGTTACTTCGGAGATTTATGTTAAATTGTATAATTCATAGCTATTTAAATTTTAAATATAATGATAGAGTAGTTTGAAATAACGATAAGCAAAAATGTTGTTTGATTTTGATATATATGTATGTAAGACAGTAAGATTGTTTGTGTTAATTGTATCTATTGTATAAGTTTGTCAAATTAGTGTAAGATAGCGTCGCCACCTGATTTAGCGTCTAACTGCGACGGTAATGTATAATAAATAAATAAATATAATTAATTAAATCAATTGCTTAATTGTACTGTATAACGAATTAGTTATAATTTGATTAGAAATTAAAAAAGTAAAATATTGTAACCTACGTAATCTCAATGTGTATATTCGATGCTTAATCATTATTAGTTCGTAATTAATTTTATGCTTATATGTATCATGTGGTATGTACAGTTGGAGGTGTAATAATCTCTTAATTTATAATTAAACGCATCTGTGATTTGTTTAAACTAAAGTTAGCTTAAAGAAGAACCAGCGATTACTAAGATGATTCTCTTAGCTTTTATGGTGATTAATATGGTTTGAGTCCTTTTTCGATCTTTACTCATAGAGCTCAAGTTAAAACTGAAATTATAAATTTCCTCTCTCAAGCATACAATGATATCCTTGATTTAGTCAAGGATAGCATTGTAACTTTAACTTTAAAATACATACAGTCCTTGATAGCCAACACGCGCTTTTTCTTTTCCTAGAATGAAGCACTCATTTTTCTCATATTGAACATTTCTAAAGAAGGAATATTCTTTTTAGGTCGAATATATATACGCGGAATTAGCATGATAAAATACATACTACCTTCACAATTCCCTTCTTGAGATGATAAACTGTGTGTGAATGTTTCTTTCCTTGTCCCCTTTCCGTCGACCTTTCTAGACAATTCGGTTCTTTCCCCAGTCATCGCTTTTAGCCGGCATCCACGCACGGGCAATTTTCCTGACCCCCACGTTCTCAAATACACTTCCTCCGTGAATGCCTTCACCCTTATCCTTCCGACATTTACTGCCCTTGTTGTTCAACCTTCGTGATCCCCACTTTATAGCCCTTTTTTGTGATCCTTTCTTCCTGCTACATCCAGCTCGAACACTCATTTAAATTTGGGTTTTCCGTTGGGTAACAGCGCGAAAAAATTATCAAATCCTCTGAGCTTGACCTCGCTGAGATATAACTCACATACTCACGGATCTTCATGATAAATCGAGCAATGGAGATTTTATGTATATAGCCTACGCATTGAGCTTTTTACAAAGCAAGAATCTACGCTAAAGCGTATTTTAACGCAGAAAAAGTATCGTACAACATAAAAGACCAGAAAAATCAATGGAATTTGCCTTTTCTTTAGATTAAAAATGCCATCGACGCAGATGTGTTGAATCAAGTAGAACTAATGTGAAGCACACAAGATTGAAAGGATAAATTGAATTTATTCATAGAAATACATACATTTAAGAATTTAAAACGAAAATATGAAATTTGATTGTACATACAGATGATTCTCTACGAAAATTTACTTGTGTAATCGTAAAATAATTATGAAGAAGGAGAATATCATTATATTATACTGTTTTTCAAACATTTTCATAAATTCTAATACATAACTGATAAGAAAATGAGCTATTTTGGTCATAAATTTAAAAGTAACCAGATTAGCTTTTGCATTTTGTTAACTTCGATTCCCTTTATTACCTTTCTATATTCCAGCTGAAAAAAGAGACCCAGCTACACATTTTTGAAATAAGACTAGGTTTCTTCCTGAGAAACCTCGGAAAAATAATTATTGTACGTTTTTAATTCCTTTGTGGCAAAAAAGGAAGTCATAGAAGATAAAAGCTGATAAACATTCAAGTTTTTTTCAGTGTCGCAGCTGGATCAATTAGAATTTGACAAAATATACTAAATCTACAACTGGCTCTCTTTTGATTAATTCAATACAATATGAGTTAAACAAAACAAACTGAAATGTACATAAACAAAAAAACTCCATTTTAACAAAACTTTTACTAAACCATGTTAAAATGGAGTTTTTTAACGTTAATCATTACCACAAAGTCACTCCTGATTCTGGTCGTTTGTACATAAACAAGTTTACAAAGATTCGATTGCTTCTTTGTAAGGAAATATTTCTGTTTGTTCTGTAACTGAGTGAGTGAGCGGAGGGTAGGTGATATAAGTAAAAATAATTAAATAAATTTATCGCTTTGATTACCTTCATTCACTACTCTGGATCATCGTGTAGAATATTTCTGCGTCATCATTTCAGCAATTCTCATCAAGGTTCACTAATGTATCCAGTGTATTATCTTGGTTCACATATGGATAATGTTTCGAGGCTTTTTTTCTCCTACAAATAGACGAAGAAAGACTTAATCAGTTATGAATAATCATCCATTGATTCCTACATACATAAAACTCAATAAATAACGTCGCTTTATTTTCTTATCCAAGTCCCATCAAAGTATGTACTTTAGTATATTTTAAGTAGTGTGCTACTCTAAATGGGGCGTAGGACTCCTTTAACTATTTTTAAGGAAGGCCCCCTCCTGTTTCACAATGAATACCCCATTGAAGAACGACAGAAATTATAACAATACCTAACAGTCACAGGATCTCTTAGCTCCAATCGGCTACTGAGTTCACAAGTCAGAGACATGCAAGACTATGCGCATGTTTTAAGGAAGAGAGACTTTGTTCTTTTTCCACCATTTATCCCTATTATTTCTGAATTATCTACTTAACGACTACAGACGGATATGCATGATTCTTTCTAAGAATTTCACCTCTTAATTATGTGACCAAAACATTCCATTACGAGTTTACTTTGACGCTCTATCATTACAGAACTTAAGATCGATTGATTAATGATTTTTATTTAAACGCAATCGCAGTTTCACATCAAATTTAATTAAATTCATAACATAGTTAATTGTTAAACGTTATAGGTCTCTTTGATAATTGCAGAGGGCCAAATTTATGTAAGGTTAATATTGAATTTTATTGAGGCCTATTGTAAATTTTAAAATATGATTAAAGAGACGATGTTAGATATTTGTCAGAGAGTTGTTAATAACTTTAAAACAAACGGTCGCACATGTTTTCCTGAACAATGTCATCCTTGAATTACCTTTTTTTTGAGCGTGATTTTTAAGATTTTCAGTGTGAGAAGTTTTAACATGCAGCAAGATTGCTAGGAGCAATTGCTCGCACTCAACTAATGACGAAAGCCTAAGAATAACTCAGAACTTCATATCCCAGATAACTCCTTCCTTAATGCGCAGATACAATAGAGATTCCTGAGAGGAAGTTGATATGAAAGTCTCATTTTCGCAAGGACGCCACTTTTATAAATAAAAATGTATGCACACTTCTGGTAGTAATATAAGATTGGAAAATAATTCACGAGAAACTTTCGTATGGGATTTCTCTACAAGGCAAGAAGCCGTCACATCGATCTTTCACTGTAGAAAATTTATTGATGCTGCAGTGTAATATAATGAGGATATTCCTTCATCTATAAAAAATTAGTATAAAAATTGTTAATTTGCGATTAAAATTTATTAAGTAGAAAAACTATTAAATTTGGTCCTAATGAAACTTCTCTAGTTCATTCGGTTCCTATCCTCAACCTATCAGTATTTATTTTAAATGTCTATGCCTATGCAAGTACCCTGCAAGTCGCCGTTGGCGTGTGGCAGGGGGTGCATGCACCGTGATTCTAATTCCCTAATCGATTACTTTCGCGTATCGTTCGCGGAAAAAATGAGTTCTTGAATGACTATTTCTAGCATCTGTTTTCCTGATCTTTATCGCAACGTTCGGCAACCTGATCGTTCGGAATGGCCTATTAAAACCTGGTATATCTGTTAGTTCATAATTTTTACGTTGTCAAATAGATTGAATTATGGAGCGATATTATGCATACTAATATCACAGATATTATTTTATACAAGATGAATCTCATCCAAAAAGCAGAAAAATAAAGCAATAGCAGGAAAAACATCGCATGATTAAATCTAGAAGAATCATTTTCTCCACGTTAACCAGATGTAGAAGACCTATCGGATGGTTAATATGCAGCAAAGATGCAATAAGATCTTCTCAAAATTATAGTTATAACTAAGAAACCCACTCCAGTAAAAATAAGATTAATATGCACATATATTGAGTTCCTCCAATTTTGACATCAATGCCGGGGAATTTAATGAATTAAAGAAAGAGGAAGGCACTGCTACCATCAGTAACGAATGTGCATCTATTTCATATCTTCTGGCAGCTTTTATCACCGCAATATCTTCCTTTCCGCTTCCTTCTCAAATGTGGCTCCATTTCCTTTCGAATCCGCACTCATTTTCCCCAAACAGAATCTCCATTTCCTCGTCTCTCTCCATTCATAATCCCCAAGGAAAGGAAATCCCCGTCGGACCCAAAGCGAAAGGGACCCGGGCCTTGACGCAGAAAACGACCCCGACATTAAATTTTTCTCTTTAACTTCCTTTGACTGGTGCACTTCTCGTTCGCTTCAGCCTCTCTATTTCCTTATCCCGAAATTGGCTCCATCTAAAATAATTTGATTTCCTAACTCTTTCGAAATAAAGTTTTGCCTTCGACGTCATTATATAAACTATGGGTGTGGAATTATGTGAAAGTATTAGCCACACTCGAACTACGATGCTTCTATTTAAGAGTCGAACTACGTATAATTAATAAGTATGAGTCTAAGATCAAAATTTTGCTAGAGTAAACTGTTTTAATTTCAATCAATTTAAGGGAGAATATTCTTCATTGTAATATCTCTGAGTAAAAGAAACTTAAATTTTAATGACTGACTTGTCATTTATTTAAGATATGAAAAAAGCTATATTTTTGTGATAACTGTTTATTTTATAAATCTGTTCCTTGCTTTATTATTACTAATAATTTAAACTGTTACTTTTTACAATTTTTGCTTTTCGGCGTTGTGCTATTCTCTTTATTTTGTAAGGTTTGTAATAATTATTCGAAATTTTTTTAGTAGCTAAGCACAGTCATAACTTATAAGAAAGCTTTTCAAATGTTCTCCTCAATGGCGTACGCACTTTTAACTAACCTTTTAAACCTCTAGATTCCTTATTCGCTTACTATTAATAAAAATCGGTAAAGAGACTAGCAATGGGCCAATAAAGACGTTTTTTGTTTTATTTACCTTTCAACATTTACAATGCGATTGATGAAGCCGAGTTCGTTAAGTCCCCGTGCTCTAAATCACGGATATTGATTCACCAAGTTGAATTCTTCGTAACTCACAAATTATTTCCGTTTCTAACATCTGCAAGTCACTTCGAAGGCTGTAAAAATAGTAATCTACTAAAAGAGTTAATATCAATAACTTCTTGAGCATTTTTCTTGATATTATGGGCAGTCGTCGAATCATTTCATTTTGTTAATGCCCAGGCCTCTACGCTTCCCTCTTCCCTGTAAGAAGGCGCTTCATTCGCAGAATATATTTACAACCATCATTAAAAGCTTGGAATTTGCTTCATAAAAGTGTTAAAGTGATATAACTTTGGAGTTGGCAGAGTGACTTTGAAACCTGCTTTTATTCAGACAATGGCTTCGTGCTTAACAATAATGTTCAAAATGACCTAGGGCATATTTGCAGCCCTGGGTCATTTTCACAACCCAGACGAGTGGACTGACTCTTCAAAACTTATAATAACTTTAAGGCGCTGCTCCTTCATGATGGTAATACATATCTCTTAGCTCCAATCGGCTACTGAGTTCACAAGTCAGAGACATGCAAGACTATGCGCATGTTTTAAGGAAGAGAGACTTTGTTCTTTTTCCACAGGATTTTAATACAGACACGACTAGGTTTCAGCGTATGATCGCCATCTTCAGGAAACATAGCAAAAACCGTAGGCAAATTTAAACCCAAGGAAGACTGGCGAAGTCCGTCAGTCTTCCCTGGTCTCTTTTCCTTTAAACATGGGGTATTTCTACAAAACATCGCCAGTCTGTGAATTGTATGCGCATGTTACTGAATCACATTGACTATGACAAACACAAGTGGAATCAGTGAGGAGATCTAGAAGTGATAGAACAGCTACTTGTGATGCGTCACGGTTACGCCAAATACTCCTGTTTCATGTGTGAGTGGGAGAGCCGCAACAAGGAATCTAATTACGTTCCTAAAGAGTGGCCTCAGCAAAATACCTCCAGTCTAGGCAAAATGACTGCGGCCATCAGTAAACTGTCAATACGTTTCTCCTGCCTCCCCAAGTAAAACTCGTTGTGATGATTATATTCATGAAAGCACTGGACAAACATAGTCCAGCTTTTGCATGTCCGAGAGCAAAGTTTCTCAAAATCAGTGAGACGGAAGTTAGAGAGCATCTTTATTGGCCCGCAGATCCGCAAAGTGATTCAAAATTTGGATTATCCCAACGTATCGGGCGATGATGGAAAAAGGGCGTAAAACGCATTTAAGAATGGGCGTACTTACTTTCTCGGAAATTTTTAACTATAGGCACGCGAAAATAATTGATAACGGAAGTAGAGTCGAGGTGTATGCACCCTATGCCACATGGCGAATGGTGACTTAAAGTGCACATATGTAGGTGTTAATAATTGTTATTTGAAAGGTAATTGCAGAAAAATCCTGAATTCCACTTTTAATTTTTATCAAAGAAAATTGTATCTATCACTCGACAGCAGAATTATCAGGAAGTTGAAGTGTTTAGATTTATCACAGCTGCTTCCATTTCTGAAGACTACGAAAAAAGAATTTTATCTTTAGAAATATCTTAGGAAATTATTTAGTGATCGATTGATTAATGATTTTTATTTAAACGCAATCGCAGTTTCACATCAAATTTAATTAAATTCATAACATAGTTAATTGTTAAACGTTATAGGTCTCTTTGATAATTGCAGAGGGCCAAATTTATGTAAGGTTAATATTGAATTTTATTGAGGCCTATTGTAAATTTTAAAATATGATTAAAGAGACGATGTTAGATATTTGTCAGAGAGTTGTTAATAACTTTAAAACAAACGGTCGCACATGTTTTCCTGAACAATGTCATCCTTGAATTACCTTTTTTTTGAGCGTGATTTTTAAGATTTTCAGTGTGAGAAGTTTTAACATGCAGCAAGATTGCTAGGAGCAATTGCTCGCACTCAACTAATGACGAAAGCCTAAGNATCCTGAGGCTTTAGATTTTATGCTTCTAAGTGCCTTCAATGCGTCAATTTGAGATACAGGTTTACAGACAAAGTTCGTGTGGTGGGGTGAAGCAATAATGCTTGAATCCAGACTATCTATTAAGTGTTGCTTGCGTTCGGGATTAGCCTCTTCTAGGTTTATAGGTATTCTTATTCATCTGATTCAGAAAAAAAGTCAACAATTTATATAAAAGGATAAAGTTTATAATATGTACCCAAAAATTAATGAAAATTTAAGAAATACCGAATTTGAAACCATTAGAATAGAATACATAACTTTCGAAAGGAAATTCCACGTGTTCGCCACTTGATGCAGTGAGTCATTATTGAGAGAATTATGAGCTAAGGTTGAAAAAGGCGACAAAACCGATCGCAAGTACGAATAAAAAGATAAATTGCGAAGGATCATATTCTGTCAATTTAAATACCTACAGTGTTACTTAGTGAATGTTGCTGCCATGACCATGAATGACAAACCATGCCTCCTTTAAAGCGAAAAAGTGTTGTCCAGATTAAATGTTTCTTTCTGGCCTCTTTTTACCTTTCCTTTTCCATATTTTCAATTCGTAAGAATCTATGATTTTGTATAACGTGTTCCAGTTTCAGTAGCAGTTATCCATTGTTTTTCTAAACGAATGGAAAGACTGCTAATATGTGGTGAAGCATTATGTTATTAATTACTAAAAAATATGACTATAACATTAAAATTTTCCCTTGAATTCTGATACAAAAAGAATGGATCAGTGATACGTGTGTCTTTCACATGTTTTTCGATGAGAGAGGACTTTTACAATGTTTGTGCTCATCGATATGAAACTTATTTGACTTAGATTTTATAAAAACCCGTTGACTTCATCAAACTCGTTTTTCTATTTAAAATTATAAACTTTCAAGATGATAGTAAGATTATTTATGGAATTTTCAGTCCTATGGTTTCTGTTTGGAGTTCGTTCACTAAATAATATTTTTATTATCTAAGAAAGGCCAATGTTGCCCTCTGAAAATTAATAATTTGTTTTTTACAATAGGAAAACAAATATTATCTATATAAATTCAAAACCTGGATTATTAGGTGAAAACGCAGCCTATGTTCCGTCGCGCGAAGAGAGTTAAGGCGTTGTGTAGTATGAAAATTCTGCAAATCGTGGTTTTTTGTTCCTGACGAAGATTGATGATAACAATCATACACACACACACATAGAAAAAACGTTCTACTTCATACATTAGACTTGCATCAAAGAATTTCTATCAACAATCCTTTCCGATTTCTACTCAAGGTCATTCAAGATCAGTGATTCTCAATGGCGGCACCGCCCTTGGGGGGTCGTTGCGTCAATCTAACCATGGAGAAAATAAGGAAGGGCCATAGAAGAGCTAGGCACGAGAGAAAGTTGTAATACAAGAGAATGCTATATTCAGATGGGCAATTTTCTTTCTCCCAAATGCAGCAGTACTGAGTTTTAACGCTAAAAAATCGCCCAATCTCTTTCATCCAAAAGAATATTTGATTAACTGGACTTTTGGTTTTTGAACCTGATACTTATCGATGAGATTTGAGAGATTAATATTAAACTTATTTATCAAGAAGGGTGGTAGCTCTAAATAGTTAGTAAAAAAGAAAAATGAACTTTACCCAAACATTAACAATTTTATAATGAACATACTTAATACATTGAGTGATTTCATATTTATTCCCTTATGAATCAATATTTCATTTATAATTATAATGTATCAACTTGTAGATGAAGATCAAATTTTGAGCTTCTATCAAACCCTCTTTTAGTGGAGGTTAGAAGAATAAACAGTAAAAAATCAGAGTACCTTAATTAATACGCGGAGCACTGAATTATCTGGTAACAGAAATATGTCGGTATTCACGCCCAAATAAATATAAACAGATTAGAATCCTTAACGATAAATCTTCTGACTTGAGTCAGAAGAAGTTAATGGGCGCGCAAATAGTGAACGTTTATTCATCTAATAGAAATACTGATGACACTAGACTAAGAGGGAAAAATGGGTTTTGCTAACATTAAATTCTGTTTTACTAAAACTGACAAATTAGTGGAAAAGGTTTAAGAAAGACAGTTACTAATGAAAAATCTTGGCGAGTCGTAAACTTGCTAGCATACTTGAAATATCAAGCCTTTCCCAAATGGAAAATGAGGGGAGATTCATCTCCATCTATCTCTCTTTCTAAATCTGAAGCGAACAATAACCTTTTCATTTTCTGATGTTCCGGACAGAATACTCCTCAGTTTTCGCCTCCGTCTTCCACTCTTCTTATTCCCAAACTTTCTTTGGTCATGGGTCGTCGCTCCCCATCTCGAACGAACAAAAAAGGCCATCGGAAAAGAAACGCACAACCGCCACCGAAGTGCTATTATTTCGCCTCTTCCATTCTTTCGCTCCTTCCAAATCTCGTTCTGTTTTATCTGCGAAATTCTCTTTCTGGTGCTAATGGATTATCGACTGGATCGACTTCTTTTTGAACAGCGAGGCCAATGCCCCGAAAGAAATAAATTTTGGGATTTCTTTTTCTGACACTCGATGATTTCGTTTTCCTCTCTCTCAGGCAACTGCCTTCCTTTTGGATCTGTTTCTTTTTTCAAAAGCAAATTCCTTGTCGAACCATTGCTCTGACAGAATCGTTAGGAACAACTTCTGAACTTTACTTATCCGCTAATTGTAATAGCTTCGGATTCAATGATGGCGTTAACATTAATGCACTCCACTAACACTAAGTCAATCAAGCAATTACACATTTAAAATCGAACGTACGATTTTTATGATAGGCAGCCAGAGAGGAAACACCAGCGCGAGGGATTTCCGTACACCATTTAAATAAAATATATACACAAGTATGATCATTACAATGTCGAATTGTACAATTCAAATGTTAATATCCGTGATCTTAAGTTGCTTTCTGCAACGTTATGTTTTCTAATGTTATTATCTATAATGTGGTTCGAGCAAAATCCATTTTAATATTCAGATGTAACTTTGCATGTTCGCGTAATTTTTCTTTTTCATTTAGCCTAACTTTTAACCACTTTTCTATATTTTCTTCGTTTTAAAATATCACTAGTTCAATGCAATTTTTCCTGGAAGACACGAATGTACTGAGATGAAATTTATTATTATTTTTATCAAACTATCCGTGCGATGAAGTAGAAAATCAATTCTGCTCAACCACTGAAGAGTAATTTCTATAAAACTTTTCCGGAGTGATAAATTTAAACCATCATTAAGTCAGAAACGACTGCTTATCTCGACACCTCCATAATGGTTTCTTATCTCTAGTAATAGACGACGAAAGAGTACAGTAGTATTTGCCAAATTCACATTTTCTCGAGCCTCACAAATTCTCGTTGAGCCCCGGAACTATTCATTCCCAATTTCCGTAATAATTCACCCCGGTTACGCTCAAATTTGCGGAATTCAGAAATTAATCATGTAGTAGGTTCGGCTGGAAATGGAATGCGACACCAGCCTCATTCTTCCAGTAAGCGATTCACGCCCACCTGAATGCCGCATTTATCTATTCATACACCCCTTTCATCGCTCCTACACCCTCCGCCGCCGAATTCCCTCCGCTAGATAAACCTACCAATCAATCCTCCCACATCAAATACCAGCTGGGGCAAACCCACAAAACATTATCCGCCCACTAACCTATCCCTAACCCTCAATTCGCCCGAAAGGACATATTTTAACCCTTCTCGGTCTTTTCCGCTAGTCGGAATTCCAAAAGAGCGACTCCGATAGCCCTGAATAGCCCAGCCATTATAGAGGTTTCAGATAAAGGTTCCTGAAATTCTGTAATTTCAAGAAAAAGGAAAGCAGATGAGATAATTGGAGAGATCTAACAAGAAATAATGTGACTAAAGGTAAAATAAATAGAAAATGGCTTCATTCAGAGCGATATTGAGACTATAAAGTCTCCTCCTGGATCTAACCGTTTGCAACTTGAGGAAATAAAGATAGTGGAATTTAAAGTAATAAATATTGTGAATATCTTGCCAGCTAAAAAAAATAAAAATGTTTGAAATGCTATCGTAGCATAATATTTAGTTAGGTTTACGAGTTAAAACATATAGAAAATTACATCATAAATTAATAGGAATAAATTGATTTAAAAAAGGCATAATCGAAAATAATATATTGTTCACTAATTTTCATATTCATGTTACTATATCCGCGAGCACTGAATTGCAAAAATTTCGACTTTCTAAAGATTATTTCCCCGTGGATAAGTGAGTCACAAATTAAACTTTCTTCAAAACTTTTATATAAATATTATCATCAGCGATTGGATTACAACAACTTTAACCATGTAAAGAATACTGACACCATTGATATACGATAAAAGTTTTTAAATTAACATACCCAAAGGATTAAATCTCTGTTCATCACACGTATTGTATTTATTTCTCTTTTCGGAACTAATGCCAACTTAGAGGAATGATTTCATCTTCCAAAAATAAATTAATACCACTATAAGATGAAAAATTCATTTGATCAGCGAATGGGAGGTCGGAAAGAGTCTGCGACGAATAAATAATGAACCGAGCGATTGGAATTTTGCGAGGGAACATCAATCCAGTTTAGATAACACGGTTCCCTTGATTCAATTTCCCTGCAGCCATAGAGATGGGATTAGCTCTACTACAAAGTTGGGGTCGTGTTCCAGGAAAGCGGAATGGGTATCTAGATCTTTCACATCCCCCAGACACGATTGTTATTCCACGCGAATGGCATGCCAATACCATTCCCTTTTCCTCAGTACGAAAGGGCACTTTTCTTGCGTAACAATTAGATAATTTCTTGCGTCAGAGGCGTGTGCGGGCCTTTTCTGTGTAATTGCCAAGTATGACGGGATTTCCTTTGCACAACTAAGTTTGAGTGGATACAGGAGGTCTGCCTGAAGTTAGCTTCTTTCCGTATCAAATAGGACAGATTATAGACACATGTTGGAATTAATTCCTACATTTAATCCACTACCGTTTTAATAATTTATATTAACGGCAATATACTAATGATTAAATCAATTAGCTACATTTATTACCTACGGAAATATTCTACAAAAAATTATTTGAGCCATAAATATTGCTCTTACGATTTCAAATATTCTGAAAGTCGCCTGTACAATATTTGTATTAAGCCAGTATTACTCTTATAACTTGCTGATACACTAAATTTAATGCAAAAGGGCGACGAAATGGGTATAGGTATGTAAACTACTAAAACAGAAGCATAACATTGGATATTTTAGAGTATACACGAAAAGGTTCTGACGATGGACTGAAATGAATACCATAATGGCCGATAAATTTTCAATCGACCCAAAATTTCGATGATTTTTCTTTTATGTAATTAATTTTGTACTACTATCTCTTTTCATGGGTTCAATTTATCTTCACCGTAGCACTCATATCTGGAAGATTTGCGGAACTGACGTTGGTTTCCAGTCCGCGCACGTAGATTTATGTTGGTGTCATCAATGACGGGAATGAGACCAGCTCTTCAACGTTAGTTCAAAAGTTGATTGCGAAGCGTTACGTTTTTCGGGAAGTTTTATCTCGCGCATCAAGGTTAGATGAATATGGGGAATAAAGGACGATAAAGGAAGTAGTTACAAAGGAATCAGGAAGTAGTAACAAAGTAAAGGTTTGACGAGGATAATGAAAGCGGTCACAAGAGGAAATATTATTGCCAGCGTATCAGCCAATGGCAGCTTTAGAATTTAATAAAGGAAAAGAAGCTAATAAAATGTTATTAAAAACTTCCTTATTCTTAATATAAAAGTTTCCAAAGATGCCTCACAATTTACATTTTGGGTAAAGGTTATAAAAGAATGTAAGTCTATATTAGCCAATATTTATGTATATTAGCCTTTCAGAACTTTGAACTATTAAGCTGATCTATTCCGTTTAGAATGAATCACTTCATAATCGATGACTAAATTCGATGTGCACTTACTTGACTGTATCTAATTGACCAGCTACATACTCATGAAACTCAATATGTAACCGAAATGAAAGGAGAGATTATTTTTTTTTTTTTTTGAAGTTTTTGACATGATAAATCCAAAAGTTTATTTATATGATTTATTCAACTTCTTTCGCTAACGGAAACTTATTCTCGAAATTTCCATGTTTAAATAGGACAGTCACTCTCAAGTACCAATTTCGTCCAAATTATCAGTGCAAATTACAATGTCTAAGGACAAATTGGTTTACCGATGACGTAGAAGGGAAACTGGCATAAGCCACACGCTTAATACTTAATCACCCGCACCTTTGGAAACAACCTAAAGCTTTTGCATGATAATTGAACACAAACAACAAAGAGTTTTGATAAGTTGATGAAATAAACGCATGTATGTCAATATTTATTAACATACGTTTACTTATACATTTATGAAGGCTACTACATGATTAATATTGGTATTAGACAGCCATTTTTAACCATATTTAAGTTCAAACAATCTAGCGCTGCTGAGTCGGTATTCCGCAGTTATAGATACATGACAATTTCTTACAACTGGAAATTTAAAAATCTCTGTTCGTACAAATTACAAACGAAGTCACTTTTAAATTGAAAAAATCAAAATCAAATTATTAAATCAACCCATATACACGAGATGAGAACTGTAATTCCGAAATTTAATGACCCTCAAAAGTATAAGAGAAATCTGGTATTCACGTGCCAAAATTACTGTTGACCTAATTTGCGTAATTGCTTCAACATCGAATAAAATGCCTCAGGCAGAGGAAAATTTTAACTTGCCATAGCAAAACTCCCACACAATCGGCTGGCTCCATGAAAAACCCACGATAATGAATTTTATTTCTCTTCCATACAATGGGGTCTCTAAGAATGAACGCGAAATCTATGAAAGAAGCCTTCTCATGGATTTTGTGACTGTTTTCATCATTTAATTCGCCCTGGAGTGAAGCTTTAATTTTTCAGCAAAATGATGGAAACTCCCACGTACAAAATCTTTTCTATCCTATCTTTAGTATTAAAGCATTACGTAACAGCTAAGGTTTTGCGAAGGAAATAAAAACTCTAGAAGGTTTTCAAAGGATCGGTTTTTCCCCTCCCCTCACAAAAGAATGCAACCTGCTTCACACACCTACGCTAAATATTTTACCGAGCTAGGTGTACGCAGCCAGCGAATGAAAATCCACCCACTCCCAAACGCGGGGAAGAAAAGGAGTTCAAATAAAATATTTGATATACAAATATGATCAAACTAGAAAGCTGGGAGATTTTGAAACCTTATGATTATGAAAAAATGAGCCTAAATTTCCTATGGAACTTAAGTTGGTAGAGTATTTTGAAATTCATTTGCTTTCTTTCTCTGTTTTACTTCAAACTCAGTGAATGTGAATCCGTCAATTCTTTGTTTGTTCTTTTTGCAAAGTAAAAGGCTATATTTTACTTTAAAACAACCTACGGATACTATTGCAGTATTATATTCTCTTGAAACGTTGATGGATTTTGTATTGGAATTCTCTAATTGTATTTTTTAATATTATCTCTACCTTAATTGTTAACTTTATCTTGAAAAATAAAATATTTTTTATTTTTCTGTTGGTTTAAGATGTAGGAAATTTCTTCTTTAATATATTACCCTCTTAGTGATGCTCATAGTTGGGATTACTTGAAAGCTGATTAGGCATGACTGATTATGAATAGTAGCATTCCTCCACTCTTTCTTGAATACTGTGGAAATTATATTTCATAGCAAACTACCTCACTCACTCCTCATCTTGTCTAGGCTTACTCCCACTCCAGAACTTCAGAACCAAATAGCAGGTTCAAACCTGCTATTTGGCTTAATATTGTAGAGATAGTTTTTGTTTTATACGTTGTGCAATAACAACTATTGACAATAATAAATGTGTGTCCATTCTATATCTATAATATTGTAATACGTCATTATAAACTTAAAATACAGTACTAAAAAGCGTGGGGAACAAAACTCAAATTTAAGTGTAATAAAACCTAAAACTGATGAACACTGAAAGCTGTACATTATTACCTTTTCCATTTTGCTTTTCCCTCTTAAATTTTCTCACGCTCGAATCTTTATTAATTAATATATTAATTATTAAGTAAGTATATGTAATTGTAATTATATGTTTAAAGAATTATGAAAATATCACGTCTCTTACACTCCGACAATGAAGGCGTTCCTCGGTAGGCATCCCTTTTTATTGACAGGCCCCTTTAACCAGTGCTAGGTATGCTTCCCAGGCACATGCGTTGCAAGTATCGAGCGCACCACTCGCCATTGACCTTGCCTCGTTGGAGGTAGCGGTGAGGGGGCAAAAGAGAGGACGGGGTCACTCTTACATTTACCGGGAATTTGGAAGATTGCCCGAAATTCATTCCGCCACCCACGCCACATTTCACTATCGCACTTTTTATCGGAATCTACCAAACATGTTGCGAAACGTATGACGGCCGTTGAGCATCAGTTGTGCATGGGATGTACCCCTATACAGCGGAGCATTTCAGCGAACAGCTGTGAAGCTCATTTTTCAAACCAAATTATAAAAGTAGAATTTTTTGTACGTTTTCAGATGACGAGTCTAAACCTAAATTTTGGATTTTCGATAATTTCTCTAGCAAAGTATTCACCTTCAGGAATCTTAGAATCTGTAATCGATACTTTAATCTTATTCATTATTACTAGATACCCAGAGAGAAATCGTGTACTAGAAGGAATTAAATTTATCATGAAGCAGCGCTTATATCAATTTCATAAAAGGCCTTAGAAAAGTAACAACCGTACAAATTTATTCTGCGTATGAAAATGTTTGCATATGTTGTAATTTTTGTTTATGTTATCTTTATGTTATTGTTATTTTCTAGTTGCAAAGGCAACTAGAAAATAAACAATACTTTTGTCGTATTTTACGATATACTAAAGCTTATAATTAATTAAAGAAGTCTAATGTAATGTAGTACTCTAATTTTACACGAACCAGCCACTTCAAACACTTAAAAACTGTATTAAACGCATATCTAGATTACCTTACAGAACTGGTTGAATGATTGTGTAAGGCACAAAGTTAGGTGCTGAATGATTATTTTTGCTATGGGGAGTAACTGGAGGACTGGGAATCCTGGGATGAGAAGGAACTCGAAAAAGGATAGGATGAAAAAGAGATAAACGGAATGAGTAAAAGGGTGGGTGCAAAAAAGGGATGCCGAGTATGGGATAGAAGAAAAGGATAGGGGAAAGGAGGTTTCTGGTTGTAAAGGAGGAGATATTGCATCTTTTATTGGATTCGAGAAAGAAAGCCCGCTGAATCTCAATTCAGGAACACCCTACTCATATACGGATACAAATTTAATTATCTGTTTAATTTCTTGAGAGAAACTGAATGATAGATGAAAAAGGAATTGTATTAAAATAGGTATAATGTAAACAAATAAGGACATTTAATATGTTATTGATGAAAAATATAATATGATATTAATCGAGTTATATCTGGATAATGATAATGACTGAAAATTTCAAATCCTTTAGTAAGTTTAGCTAAAGTATGAAAAGTAAATCATACATATATAAAATACTAAATAATGACAGAAGAAATTATTGGTATTTTAGAGCTGGGTTTTCCACCTCTCCCAAGGGGGAACAAAATTAGAAATTTCATCAAATTGCGGGAAAATGAGGACCCCCTTAATTTATGTTTCCCTTCTATAGCATAAATACTTCGTATTTCCGTTAAACTATATGAATACAGATTTTTGCGCTAAAAAGCCCATACATTTGAGCAAATATCTAAATTAAAATACCAATAAGCAAAGAAATAGATTAACTAACTAGTTAAACAAGCATTAGTCAAAACAAGAATAATTTTAATTATTGTAGGTTTTTTCATATAATATTCATATTTTATTATAAGTTTTTTCATGTGACCCATAGTAAGGACAAGTTTCTGAGATCGACTTTAATTTAGAATGCATCGAGAATATTGTAGAGTTGAATCGATATTTTCAGCAGGCAGTATTCTGGCCTTCAGGCCTTATTTTGGACAACCTTAGTTTAGTGGATTGAATGAATAGTAGCAGTCGGATAAAACAATCATAATTCAGGCTTCCCAACCTTGTATTTGGAAATAGAAAATTCGATGTTATATGAAAGTACTATTAAATAAAAGATAAGCGAGGATAAAGGAAATGTGTATTAACTTTGCCCGGTAAAGTCGTGCAGCTGAATACCAAGGAATACCAAGTGTGAAAAATATCGACATTATAGGGACTCGAACCATGGTCTCCCTATTTCCGGGCAGTTGTAGATTTTCCGGGTAGTTCAGTTATAGTTTCAGTGAACCCAGATCTCCCTCTTACATGCCCGGAAAGTGGAAGACCTGGGTTCGAGTCCCAGTCATGTAGCTATTTTCCACACTTGTTATTCCTTAAAAAATAAGCTGTTTTGTAGGCATATTTCCATCTTTAAAGAAAGTATTTATTAAACAAAATATTTTGTGGGTTAAAATTAAGGAAGAAGATAACGGGATGGAAGAAAGTGTAAGAATGGCTTAAGTTCTAGTCTCATTTTTTTTATTTTACCATGTAACCGAAATAGGAAGTATTGTCGAACTAATGGTTCTCTGTCCTACTGTGGATAACGCGATTTTCATTGTCCTTAAATCCCTCAGTTAGTCATCACAAGACTGCGACTACACCGTGCGTAATTTTCTCATCGCATTTTCCTCTCATCACATCCTTTCATGCCTATCTCTCCCGATAGCATCTCTCGTTACTGATTCTTTTGACTGTAGCTTTTCATTCCTCACATGCGACGTGGAGATATTTCTTTAGTGTTTTCGCCTCCATCGATTTCCTGTTTTACTACGAGCTCTCGCCATCTCAATCGCAAGATAGATTGTTCTCTCCTTTGATGTTTCGCACGGAGCCAGACATCGTTTGCCGTCAATCTCATCTCTTTGTCTCAACTCCCTCTTTCATCGCACTCCGCCTTTTCTCTTTACCGTAATACTTGCCTTGTAGCTGTTTGATTCTCTATATCTGTTTATCTTTATCTCTAAGTGAGCAGATATTCTTTTCTCGTAAATCTTTCCCTAGTTACGCACATAAGTAATTAAGGCTTGAAAATATATCAGCAGTTAAGAAAATAAGGGCATGACAAATGAGGAAAAAATTTTAAAGGAGTTATTTTTGTATAATAGAGCCTGATAGTGTCTTAAATTTTTGCGAATAGGAGGTACGTGAATTTTTTCATTATGGCAGTTCTTCGGTTGACCGAAAATTTCATACAAATGAGACGGAGTCAGATAACGCATCATGAGACTTATAGAAAAAGAAAATCCAGATATAAATATCGACTATGCTTTGGTAAAATGTTGAATTCGTGAAGGGTTGAAAATTCCTTCAAAATTTAATACCGAAAATATTCCATTCCATTTCAACAATGACTAACATGTAGATTTTAAGAAAAAATATTTTCCGATTTTCAGTACTTAAAACTAGATAACTGAAGCAATACTAGGTGGAACATATTCATGTTTCAATCCAAAGAAGAGCAATAACTGATTCCTTACACAAAAATATATAAATTAAAAGTACGACTGGTTTTGAGGATGTTGTTACCTCCTAAAAATTATTTAGCACCTTCGAAACATAAATACTCGAAACCGATCTTGTTTTTAGTTAATACTTTTTCTGCAGGGCTAGTTTATATTTTTGTTTTTCTTTACATTAAAATATCTGTAAATTTTGTCGATAAGAAAACAAATTACAGAGAGCCTTTTCAAGAGAATAACATGTCATTGAAAAATTTTGGAACTTTGAAACTTTTACGTTTATAATTATAAAATTCTCCATCTCGTGTATTTCAAACTTAGTTTCTAACCTGAAAAACTAAAATAAAAGATTTGGTTACGGAAAAATCCACTTCAATTATAGCTTCGATCTCCTCCCCTATTTTATCTATTTCCCTCAATTTCTTCTGATTGGTAAAATCTATCCAAAAAACATAAGGTAGTTTTTCTATGCAACTCTAAGTACATACATGCATAGTTTGTTACAGTGCATGAAATACTGCTCCGCCATTACCTGTAGTAGTATAATTCACTGTAGGCTTAATTACGTTCAAACAAGCGGTAGAAGCAAATTAGAAACAGGCTTGGAAAGGAGTTATCAATAGTATTATAAATCTCCCCAAGGACGGTGTAACTTGGAGGTGGGGAATCTTCGGCTTTCCGTCCGCATACAGCCTTTAAGGTATTCAATGGGCATTTTTTTACATACTGAATCAAAGGCGCGTTTCAAGTGACGTTGCTTCCCGTTCTCAATCATGTACCCCTATACGGCGGAGCATTTCAGCGAACAGCTGTGAAGCTCATTTTTCAAACCAAATTATAAAAGTAGAATTTTTTGTACGTTTTCAGATGACGAGTCTAAACCTAAATTTTGGATTTTCGATAATTTCTCTAGCAAAGTATTCACCTTCAGGAATCTTAGAATCTGTAATCGATACTTTAATCTTATTCATTATTACTAGATACCCAGAGAGAAATCGTGTACTAGAAGGAATTAAATTTATCATGAAGCAGCGCTTATATCAATTTCATAAAAGNATAAATGAGATTATATGATATAATAATAAATATATAATATACATTGCATCCTTGGAAAATTTTCCTTTACTAAGATATTTCAAAAGCTTTCAAAACTCCATTTCATCGGTTTCTAATCTCCCTGCATTACTTTTCCCCATAATTATTTAAAAAATAAATATTCGAAGTTTGTAAATTTTTAACATGACTAATACATGGTCACCTTCAAACATATATCGTATCTGACCTTTACCATTTGATGTTACGACGTCAATTTTGTAGCTCATTACGTACACGTCCCTTCAACTTTATTTTCCTTCTATCTCTTTGGTCCCAATTCTCTCCTCTTGGCACGCTTCCTCATCTCCACTTTTTTTATTTCCTCTCGCTCTACGAATGACGTAATATGTTCCGTGACGTCAGGCACGTTTCTCATCCTCATTCCTCTCTTCCCGTTGACCTTCTTGACCTTTCCTCTCCTCTCTCCTTTCGCATAAAGAATTCACCTAACAATTTTCCCAAAGCTCCTCCAATTTGCATTAATGGAAGAGATCATTTTCGTAAATGACATACAAATAAGTCGTAAGTTTTTCATTGTTATACGTTGATTGTGTTTCTAAGGAGAAAATGAGAGGAATAAACAGAATAGTATAAATACTACGTATACGTATATTTACGTTGTTAGATTTGTTTTATTTAAATTATTTCCTGAGTGTGGAAAATGGACTTTGCTCTCCGTCAGATCGATCTTACACCATTACGTGAATTTTACTTAAGGACTCATCCAAAGAATTTTTTACATAGTTCTGATGACTCCAAAATATGGAAGTAGGTAATGGTTGTTTGTGTTTATTGGCATGGCACTTACAAAATTGCAAACTTTCATTACTCTTTTACTTAAAATATCACTCTGATTTATTAGCAAATATAAAATATTGCTGCATCTCCAATACACTTGCTGTACTTCTAATCTAATACAAGACTTCTACTGGAATAGAGTGTAAGCTATAAATTACCGTCGTAGTCCACTAAATTGGCATGTCTGAATGTTCTGGCTAGATAGCTCAATGGACTAAAGCATACGCCCGTGGATGTGAAAGTAGAAAATCCTAGATCGAGTCACAGTCATTTCAAAGTTTTCTCATGTCTCTTTTTCCACGTGAATAAGCTATGAATCTGAATGTTATCCGTACTTGCATATAACTCTACGTTAGGCGACCTGACGATATACCTTTCTTCGACATGGGTGTGGCGGTTGAAAGTCATTCATTGATACCGTTAAATTGCTCCAAAAATCAGGATGTTAACTAAAAACGGAGGGAAAATAAAGTATTATCCAAAAGCGAACTGGAATAAGGAGGATTAACAGTAGTTCAGAACAATTCAAGGGACAAAGCATATATAGTTGTATGTACCTCGACTTAAGAGCCGCTTGACACAAACTTTTCGAAAAACGAACTTTTTTTGTACTCCATTTTGACCAATAGACATGAATTTAATTACGAGATACTAACCGTGATTCTTTTATAATCCCTAGTACAGTAGCATATATGCGCCGACTATGTATCTCTTCTTGGTGCAACTTTGCACCTACTACCTACCATTGTACCACGTAGTTTGAGCTGAAAGTATCGTGTTTCCGTGATTGCAGTTTAACTAATTATTATCGCGAATTTTTGTTTTGTTTTGTAACTTTTTTGCTTTATTGTTATTAAATATAATTTATAATTAATGAAGTTTTTATCGTAGATTCACGTTATTTTCGTAACATAACCTGTTATTGATCTCCCTTTTTAAATACGAGACCAAAGAAAATTTAAAAGGAAGAAAAAAGAGAACCACTGAAGAAATAATGAAAGAAGTCATGGAATAATATCGGGAAAGGTTTATAAAAAAGTGTTTGAGCGCGCAATAAACGTTTCTAAATCCGCAAGAGCTACAGCTGTCAAGAAAACAGAATTTTATAAGAGACTGGATGTGCTCAGAGGAATATCAGTCGTTTCATCACTCAGATATAAAAAAAGAAATGTAAACTTCTTATTTACTCGTCTGGATTAATGACGTAAAAATGAAATGGGGTGGTGTAGCTGAAAATATGATCTGTTTAAAAGCTCAAAGTATTGTAAGGCATGGAGAAAGTGTTAATAAAGAAGCCTCCAAAAGTACGAAAAGGAATTCCAGGTTTTGACGCAAACATAAGACTGAGGTCTGATTAAGTTTTTAACTGNAACAGTATAATGTTAGGGGAACAAGTATAACCTTTTATCTATTGAGCCATGAAAAAGGTGGGTATTGCAATGCAATGGCTATCGTTACCACAAAAATATTAAAAATAGTAATTAAAAATTTCCAGTGTATGTTGCAATGTATTTTGAACATTTGCGAGAGTTACTCTCTCTATATACTCTATTCCATCATGGATTTTATCCATGGATATTAATTACAATTTCTTTTTCAACGTTATCGTATTTTACTCTCCTACGAATATTCTAAATCCGAAACATTATTTCCTACTTCTGCAAAACCATCTTTATCTTAACTTATGGCATAACAGCACCTCTATTCATCGATTATCTTTTATCTTTCCCTTTGTTTTCATCGTCTCCAACTCACTGTTATCCATTTCAATGAAGCAAAGATGTTGTGCCCAAACCCGTAAGTTCAGGGCCGAATTGCAGATAGACTGACATTGAATGAAATGATAGTGTCAACGCTCTCCCTGTGATTTTTTAGGACCCAAAATGACTCAGTTATTGAACTTTGACATGTTTTTCGTCTCCTGGTTATCAATTTCTTATGATTAATAAGAATTATATTTTTTACTCCATAAAATAACAGAAACAACGTTTAAAGGCTAACCAAACGATATTCGAATGAATTTGGCGTTTCTGCCAATTTTCGCACCTTATATCTTACTATTCAGGCAGCTTCCCAATTATTTCGCGATGCTGGGTCAATACCGCGGCATCCTCCGGGAATGGAAACTCTTTCACTGAATGAATTGAAATATTAAAGATTGATTAACTAGCTGGCGATGAGTTTCGCCGGTGCAACGTCATTGTTATATGCATCCTTGTATCTCCTCTTCTAATGCATTTGGGAAAAATCGCCCACGCTTATTTTTTTAAATCATTTAAATGGTGTGTAGTAAAAATGTCTACTGCGTAGAATAAAATTTGTAGAGAAGATCGATTTTTCATTCAGACGCTTACCAAAGGTCAATGAATCACGATCGGATCTCAGAAACACGGGTTATACTTCAGGACTATATACCGCATTTCTGCTAACCGTTTGGTTTTCCTAGGACACCTGATCATTCTTCCACAAAGATGTAATGATGATCGAGTCATGAAGTTGCGCGAATATATCGTGTTTTGATTTTCTTTACGTCGACTCAGATTAAGCAGGAGATGGATATTGACTCGTAATGTATACTATTTTAAAGGCAAAGAGTTGCTCTTTCGAACGATGTATAACATGTTCCATTATAATGGCAGATCATCAAAGGGGAACGCGTCAAAGTCCAGGTTTATACTATTTTCAGTCCGACAGTATTAAGAGTTTCTTGTTAAAAGCATGGTATAGTTTTGGTTAGAATTAATAATAATAAATAATTTTAAAGTATCTAATTGCCTTTGAAAAAAATCTGTCTCGCTAAAACCACATAATGGGTTATTATACTGTTATTTAGAACTTTAAAATTATCCTTCCTTCGACAATTTTGCTGCATTGGAGATTTAAATGCTTTATTTGGTCTATTTGATGGAGGTGGTACATTCGATTGCGATCTCTCAAATGCTCATTCCTCCATAGAAGATGTCTCTCTTATCGTAAACTGATTCAGGAGGATTTAACAAACTACCCCATTGAATTAATTAAAAGCGGAGTCCCGGAGATGTGGACAAGGAAAGGGTCCTCTCCAAGGGGCGACTATTTTCGGTGTTTGCTCTCACTCAACTCGAAAGTGATCGAAAAAATAGAATTTTCTCCTTTTTACTCGCGTCTTGAAAGGAAAATGTGATTTATCACCGGGGAGCTAATTTTGGATACAAAGGGAGAGGAGAAAGATAAAGAGAGGGAGATAGTGGTCAGAAAAGGAACATGAAGAGAACAAGGAAGAGGGAGATGGGCAAGAAAAGATGGCAGATGGCGAGGGTGGTGCCAAGCAGAAAAGACAGTTGAAAAGCGTGAGAGCTTAGAGATCTTCTGAGTCTGACACACATGGTGAGAGATGTTAATATTCACTTTACTTCATTGAAAGATATATAGCTTCTGAAATTCGTGTTTAATGTTTCATTTCAGTTGGCCCTCGTGTGTTAAGCAGATGGACATCAAATAGGAAAAGAGAGATTTTTTAAGAAAAGTAGAGATGGAAGTGAATTAATGAGAGGAATAACATGGAAAGTGCAGCTCCTCTTTAGAGCGTTTTCACTTTTCGTTCCATCTTCACAAGGGCTGTATTGGTTTACTGTGAATTATTTCTCATTTGTTTTACTTACACTCGGTAGCTATTCGAATGAAATAGTAAAATAATTTTCACCACTAGGAAAAATAATTTTTTTTGAAAAGGTGAACTACGTAATGTCCGACATTGAAAATACTTTACGTGGTAATATACTACGGAGACACGTCAATCCAAAATAATTTGATCTTCGCAAAATGATATTAAAAGAAAAATTTATCTAGAACTCGGTATATAAGAATCTTTCCGGAACACTTTGTTCAATATGGATATCGAACAAGATTTTACTTAAGCACAAAGTTGATAAAGTAAAGTAAAATATCGATATCTACAATATTTATCCTAATATTCGGTAGATAATCCGTTTAAAATAGGCAATTGATAGTCTTCATGTAGAATTTGCTCAAATTCATTAACCAAATTATCAATGAATACATTCGAAAAGAGAAACTCTCACCAAAACTTGATTACGATCAATTCCATCTAACGCCTTCGTTAACCTTGGAATGAAACTGCTGAGAATCTTATCTCGAATTTATGGAAGAAAACTTTGCCGTATAGCTTGACTTCGGAACCAGCTTGAAAATGCCTGATTGGATTAATAGTAAATTACATCAAGGGACATGATTAGTTCAAACCATTCCCCGAGGAAGCCTCTCGCCTGTTTTGAATGTAGTTGAGCTTTGGTTCCAAACTCAGACACACCATGTGGCATCCATTTAGGAGTTGATCAAAGCCACCTTGAATTCACTTAAAAGTGGGGAGTTACATTAATTTGTAATTTTCAATTTATCGATGCTGGTTTGGCCTGACATGTCATTTAGAGTAATGAAGGCAATAGATTGTGCTCAATAAACTACCTTATTCATAGAATCGAGTTTTTCCTCCAACAGTATAATGTTAGGGGAACAAGTATAACCTTTTATCTATTGAGCCATGAAAAAGGTGGGTATTGCAATGCAATGGCTATCGTTACCACAAAAATATTAAAAATAGTAATTAAAAATTTCCAGTGTATGTTGCAATGTATTTTGAACATTTGCGAGAGTTACTCTCTCTATATACTCTATTCCATCATGGATTTTATCCATGGATATTAATTACAATTTCTTTTTCAACGTTATCGTATTTTACTCTCCTACGAATATTCTAAATCCGAAACATTATTTCCTACTTCTGCAAAACCATCTTTATCTTAACTTATGGCATAACAGCACCTCTATTCATCGATTATCTTTTATCTTTCCCTTTGTTTTCATCGTCTCCAACTCACTGTTATCCATTTCAATGAAGCAAAGATGTTGTGCCCAAACCCGTAAGTTCAGGGCCGAATTGCAGATAGACTGACATTGAATGAAATGATAGTGTCAACGCTCTCCCTGTGATTTTTTAGGACCCAAAATGACTCAGTTATTGAACTTTGACATGTTTTTCGTCTCCTGGTTATCAATTTCTTATGATTAATAAGAATTATATTTTTTACTCCATAAAATAACAGAAACAACGTTTAAAGGCTAACCAAACGATATTCGAATGAATTTGGCGTTTCTGCCAATTTTCGCACCTTATAAATTTACTACACAGATAGAGTAAAATATTTAAACTTGTATATTTATAAAGAATCTGCAATTCCTATCAATACATTTATTTTAAGTACCAAAGCAATTTTTATCTGATTCTCTAAGAACTATTATAATTGAAATAGGGAAGTGCACAATGTACGAGGTATTTCTATTCACAGACGTTATAATCGAGTATATGTCACCCGTTCGAATACCCCCTCCAATAGTTATAAAAGTTTCATTTATTATCAATCTAAATTGTATTATAACTCTGTAAATGTATTTCTACTCAAGAAAAAGAAGATAATACTTAATTCCTACGCTGACTTCGTTGAAACCTCATTGAGAATTGTTTTTCGATATGAGAGAGTGATTCCATTAATTGCATTCTTTCAACAAAGCCATCGAAATAAATATCCTTTCAGGGCTACTTTCTTACATAAAAAAATAACTGAAACAACAAAAGCTTTCCATGTCCTTTTTTAATATGAGAAGTTGATTTAAATATTTCCTTTGACAACAGATACAATCACCTAATTTTACGGCGGATTGTCAGGGTAACAAAATTATCCAATTTCTTGATATTGAACAATAGGACGCAAACTAAAATTTAAAAATTTTGTGACGCTCGCAATCTTTTTTTACACAACGAGCATAGAAATGAGTAAAATAAAACTAATGAGCATTGAATGAAAATTTTCTAAGAATGTCTTGCCACATGAAAGGAAAACGAATTTCTCAATGGAAACAAGTGAATGACAAATTGGTTTGAATTTTAATTTTACAAATTCACCAAATTCCACTCAACTTAGCGAAAAACTCCGTATCAAGGTAAAATAAAAGTAGCGAAGTGGGTATTATGAAGTGGAAGTAACGTGTGGGTATTATCGCCCATTTAAATGCATTACTGCCATGAATTATTCATTTCAGAGAGAAACCTCACTTTGAATATTCATGGGTAATTTTCCGTTCCTCGTGGTTAAAAATATTCGAAGAAAAACTAGCTGCATTTATTTCAAAATCCTACGGAAAATCTCGTGTTATTACGACATAATCCCATAAGTGGGTGAGAGGTTCGAATATGAACCAATTTTCAGGGCACGTGTTTGCTCCGATAGCGAGGATTTAGAGGCTTATTTACTGTTTTCCGATAAAATTAGGGTTTTTACTCCCACGAGTGAATCGTGAAGAGAGTGTCTCTCAGCCACACCACTGTTACACTAATCTCTGCCCTTTAGCTGTGGATGGAGATAAAATATTAATAGAGGTAACTCTTTCCAAAATATTTTCACTGTGAAAACGAAATATAATTAAGGGAAATGTATGTATGTACATACTATAAACAGGGCGGACAAACAATGCAATTACCCAAGGGGATCTGGAAAGGCGCAAAAAATATTTATAAAATGCACACATTGACAATTTACTACAAAACTCGGCATAGAATTACATCTCTGGCAGATGGTCAATTGATCGGCGTAGTGACGTAACTAAGTGAACGGTCCAGCCATCAGAGGCCGTGAACGTGCTGTCAACCGTGGCCTTTGAAATGGTCGCACAGGTTACAGGTTAACGTAGTGGACGGTTGATTCTGGTTACTGAAAACTCGTCGATCTTTCGATATGCCCTTGCGATGCCAGCCAAGGCATTTTGATCCAGCTAACAGAGTTTGATATGGGACAAATTATTAGAATGAGCGAGGCTAGATGGCCGCAACGACGAATCGGTCGCAATCTAGGCTGTTTTTACTAAACCTTTAGGAGATGTTGGGACCAGTTGATGTTTAAAGTCACGCAAACGAAACAACTGGGCTCAGGGTACACTCGAATGACCACCGTGAGGAAAGATCGTCAGAGTCTCCGACAAGCACGAGCAAGTCCAACTATTTCGTTGTCCAAGCACAGGTAACACCATCGTTACAGCTCCTATGTCTACCATTTCCAGGCACTTGAAAGAAATTTGGTCTTAGGGCCCATTACGTATCCTGCCATAGGCACCCGCCCACCGTCGCTTTCCTCTACAGTGGCGTCGTGAACGAGCAACCTGAACTTCTACAGAGTGAATCGGGCTGTTTCAGTGACGAATCCTGGCTCTTCTGGTCCTCTGATGACAGCCATATTCTTGTCTTGAGACCTCGAGGTGAGCGCCTCCGTTTGGTGTGGCGCGACATATCAATGCACTGCTGGCAATCGGGTCTGAGGGGTAGTACAGACTGTCATAACAAATGACAGTCTGTAGTCTGTCATGTGTTATGATTTAACAGTAGCAGCACAGTGATATGTTCAGGGCATCCTGCAGCCCCATATGTTGCTACTCATGGCAGGGCTACGTAGAGGTCATTTCTAGCAGGATAATACTGACAGGAATGCCTCCGTAACTTGTGGTCATGGTTCCATGGCCTGCTAGATCACCAGATTTATCACCAATCAAGCATGTCTGGGACTACCTGGGACGCCAACTTTAGCAGCCAAGGAGTTTACAAAATCTTGAGAATCGATTTCAGCAAATATGGACAGATATGCCGCAGGATATCATACGAAATCTGTGTGTCTCCATGTCCGCCCGTATTACATCTTGCGTCCAAGCTGGAGGTGGGCACACAGAGTACTAGCACTTTAATGCAAGTGTTCAGTTATCCGCAATAATATTTTAATTTCGCTCCAAATTGTAATAATTTACTTACGTCTACGTAACAACCATCTATATTAAGTCCATGCAATTCCCGCGACTCCTTCATGGTGATTATTTGGCAATTAGTGTATAACGCGAGATTGCGAGGCCTGTTTCCTACTCGTGCTCACATATATTCACTCTATTACGGGCTGGTATACAACAAGGCGCGTATGGCGTTAGCTGCATATCTACGTGTCCTGGAAAGAAAATTGATTCGTGAAAGAATTGTTTGATTCTTCATTTTGGAATAGCATCTATATCGATGGCTACTGCCTTTATGGCTAATTTTGATAAATAATTATAATTATTGTAACCTAATAGTTATTTATTACAGAGAATTTCTTCTTTGTGTATTCCGAGAAACGCTTTGCAAGTACACAATACGATCTGGTATTTCAGCTTTTCTGAAAATTCGCCATAACCTTCTACCTACCTACTGTAGGTATAGTTTCCACGTATTGTATCTGTATTTGATTTGATTGCATTCAATCTGGGAAACGTCGAAAACGGTGGTTACAATAAAAAATTTAGAAATAATTCCTCGCTGAAATTAATGAAGCTTATATGAGGAAAGAAATCTGTTCTGGTAAAGATCCTCGTATTTGCAGTAAAAACGGGCACTGAGTTTTCAGGTAAGATCAAAGGCCATTTCTTGAATTTGACCTTTGCGAAGATTGTCGCCACGTACCTAACAAAGAAGTACAACATTTGTTTCCAGAGAAGAACAATTTATTTCCGGCATATTCTAAATTTAAAAAATGTGTGAAAACAAGGGTTCAAAAAACAACACACGTAATTCTTCTCCATCCGACGATGAACTATTGATTTTAACAGATATGTGGAAGCAGAATTAAAGGAGATGAAAGTGCGCTGTTTCAGAGGATTTATTTATCGATTGGGCCCTTCAGGCTAGAATGAACTTTTCTTTCGGAATTCGAATGGAAATTTGCCAAAACAGATAGAAGAAGGCAGTTGTGCAGGAAAATTGCAATACAAATTTAAAAAAGGATTATCTAGGTGCCTCAATCTTCTCCCATTAACCTATGAAAATACCATTACGTCGTTATATACGTCATACATATGTGGTGGTCGTAGAAATTTTGAGTTTTATGAACCTTTGGGTCGAAGTCCTGCGTCATATCCCAGTCTAGGAATGACGAAACTACGACACGTGTCCCCGATATGACACGCGATGGAATCTTTGGCACGCGGAACTGTGCGCTTAATTAATATGAATTCCCTAGTAAGGATATTAAAAATCCAATAGAAATTAGCATTATTACATTCCATTAACAAACCACTTTCATTAATAAAACACAGTAAGCCTACAATCGACGTAATAAAATAAATTTCCTCTTCGTCCCACGTTATGGGAGGCTCGCAAGTTCTTTACTTAATTGAAGTTGTCTTTCAGATGACAAAAGTTCGCTACACAGCGCTAGACGAACCGGTGCCATTAGAGGTGATCAAAGGGGACGGCGATTTACCATCTCTCTCTGGATTCCTCTCTATCATTTGTCAATATAATGTAATGGCAAAGAGCAGTGGCGGATCTTGAAAAACTCCAGGGAGTACTAGCAATGTGGGGAAGATATTATTCTTGTGAACTCATCTCCCATTAAATTTTAAATGCCATTTTTCCGTAATACATGAAGTAGATGTATAGTGATAGCTAAAACACTTAACAATCTGAATTTAATCCGAGATTCTCGTCAGATCCTACGGAAATTGTTAGTACCCCTAAGCCACCAAAAAGGAGGGATCGCCCCATTCGCCTTCTTACTGGACCCGCCAATGGTAAGGAGTAAATGAAAGACAACTCAAAAAAAGTGATACTATAATAAGAAAAGCTTTCATGATTAGAGCTATATAGGATGTTACAATAAGAGCGCAAGATTTTAATTTTAATTTCAATTTTAAACTTTCACGATTATGATAGTAATGTTTAACAATAGGAATGCGTTTTTGTATCGTGTAGTGCAACATGGAGCGCTATACATCATTGTATGTTGATTTTTCTGAAATGTCACGTATAATAGAGGAACAACAAAAAGACGAAGAAATGGTGAAGCAAAAAGCGGAGGTGTAATCGTGATGATAAGAAGTTGGTGAAAGCAAGCACAAAAAGTAATCTTTGAACCTTCAACCTATGGTGGGAAGTTCTCATACACGGGTAATCCAAACACGGAGAAGATAATATTTGCCCCATTAAGGAGAGAAAAGCGCGGAAACTTCAGGGCATTGGAGAGAAAGGGGAAGGGCGACGCTCTTTTGGGCGTATCCCCTTTTAAGGGCAGTTTATGATCGAGGCACGTGCGCCATAACCACTTCGCCTCCCTCATGCATAGAACTCCCCTTTACTTCAGCTGAAAATGGGAAGAGACCGCCTCCATTGACCTTTCTAATCCTCCTCTCCTTCCATTCTGGAAGCATCCTCCCTCCCCTTGCACCTCCCCTTGCGCCTCCCCTCGCCATACCCATTCACAAACCACCCTAACCCTCCGCTTCCCACCTCTCCCATGTTTCCTCCATTCAAGGAAAGGTAAGGCAGCTCGAAAGCCTTGTTGTGTGACCTCGCCACTAGGCTAACCGACCCTTTGCGCATGCGTACATTTGTATGGAGTAAAGAGAAATACGAGTGCACTTCCCATCGGAAGCGACACCGCCTTCGATCGATACTAATTTGGAGATGTGCGGTCGACGAGGGGATTGATTTGTTAACTTCTTTATCTGAGAGAGATAGGAAATAAATGGAAATTCCATTCCGATTGACCCTCTAAATTGAGCTGGATGCGTGGACATGATGGAAATTATCTCGTGACCCATTGAAAAGGACTAAAATGGGGAGCTAGCGCGTTGTTTTTTACTTCAACACGATGTCATGTTGGAAAATGGGATGAATCCTTTTAATTCCCTGGATTAAAAACGCGCGAGTTTTCATTTCGATGAGGAAATGACAGGATGAAAATTGAGCGGAGGCCACACCCATGATCGTCGAAGGAAAAATATCATAAAATTTTAATTTATAAGCTTGACCTCTTTTTGGGCTATTTTGGGGAACGGTACGTAACTGAGCATTTTCCGTGTGAAGTTCAAAGTTCGACACATAACCAATTGGAGAACGATTGATAGGAGTGCCATCAACATTTTCAGGGATATCCGGATGGATATCCTCGTCATACATTAGGCTGTTAAGTCTACATAGAGAGGGAACTTCAAAATGGATTAAATTTGTTGAATTAACAAGAATTATTGAAAAATAGACAAAATGTGAATATGGCTCTCTTAAAACCTTACAGAAAAAACAGAAAAGTGAATAAAAATGAGCTCTTGTTCTAATTTAATACACTTAACCTCATCATTCTTCATTCAGTTAAAGTCATAAAACTCTCTCTCTGAAAACCTTATAGAAAAAAAACAGAAAAGTGAATAAAATGAGCTCTTGTTCTTATTTAATACACTTAACCTCATCATTCTTCATTCAGTTAACGTCAATGTTGAGTTCTCTATCAGCGCTTCATTTCTCAGCTCACTTCGATAAAGTGTGGTTTAACCAGAGATGGGGAACCCGCGGCTTTTACTTCTTAGCTTGAAAATCAAAACGCACGTATTATATAATACTGCTTCCCAGTTTCCTTTATACTCCATCGAGTAAATGTATGATTGTGAACATTCCACTTTGACTTACTTATATATTGAATTCGTTTTCTAACGTGCAGTTTCGAATGTAAACGATTCTCGGATTTCCATCCAAGTAGGATCTGGAGACATTGCTATGGATTTTGATGGTTGGATCGAAACTTCGGCTACAGCAATGTCTCCCGATCTTACCTGGGAGAAAACTCGAGAATCTTTTATACAATCGAAACACTAAGAAAGCTTAAAATTCTTAATTATTAGAATATTGGCAGTACTCTAATCAGTGGTTTTCTACGTTGCCAAACCATGCATGCGGCCTTCCGATGAGAAAGATTCAAGTTCGCTAATTGTTTAAACCATAGAAATCTCAGCATATCCATTGGGACATTTCACCACCTATTTTTGGTAATCTTTTTGATCTAGCAAAAACCGCATGATCAATTTTGCAATAATAAGAGGACCAGATACCCGGAAATCAGGCAACAAGAATTCAGTAAAGAAAATTTCCACATAAATATGAGCTGAAACTAGGACAAATTTTGGCCTTAGAGATTTCCGAGGTCTTTTCCTGGAGTTCCGTTTGCGACTTCCTCAGCAAAATTCCTTTTTCTATTCCGTAATCTTTCTGTCATCGAAAATACGTGTAATAGAATTAAGCCCAGGTGAAATATGAGAAGGCACTGATTCCACGAGTGACCGCGAAATAACACTGCAACGGCGCTGCTGTCGTGCCAAGCGATCAATAAATATGTTTAAGAAAGATACCTAACGTCATCTCCATATCAGAAAGATGACAAAATAGAGTATCAGTGTCTTATAAAATAGAATTAAATATGATAGCCGTAAAAAATGTTCTTTTAAACTAATACTACTAGAAACTCCTAGAGCCTACCCTCACGTAGAGATTCCAGAATAAAACTTATTCTTGAAAAACTTTTTCCACATTGTACACATGTAGCTGATACTTATCGGCTGAATCCTTAACGTGATTGGCGCAAAAACAATCAGAATGGAAACACCGTGCCCAAAAAACGAAGTTGAATGTAAGCACAATGCTTCATACACAATACATAATGCTTTCACACATTTAGTAGCTATAAACTGGAACCCAGAGCCATATCAATTTTTTCAGTTATATCAACTGATATCTTACAAAGATGCAAAATACATAGTCATACATAAAATATGCAGTGAATAATATCTGAGACTAGCATGCGAACTGTTTCCCCACATGATTCGTCTTTTCACTTTTTTCAGTCCTGCAATTTTCAGCTTTCTCTAAACCAGGAAGTCAGAAAATACAATGAAAATAAGAAATGATGATGAAATGGTGAAATTTATTTCGCAAAGCATGAGTTCATTGTCGGTCGTATACTTATCTCATGATAAAAACGAAACAGCGGACTGATAAATTTGTCAAGGTCAGGAATTTGTAAAAATATCGATTCTATCATCGTATTTTCCTAACTGTTTGTGAAATTCTTCAGATTTCAAAGGATGGGTCACTACTGTAATCGTTTAATCTTTCAATTAAGTGATCTGCGAGTCATTTAGTCTTGTTATATCACAATGATAAAGTCCTCAAATCGCAGTAACTCATCTCAAATTATCTTTCTGGAATGTCTTTTTAAGGACTTTAGAAGGAAAGGCTTTCTTCTACAACATAGATAACAAACTTTGAAGTTTGCTCCATCTTCGCGTTATAGTGATAATATCAGTCCTCCGAAATCGTTTACAAAAACGAAGAATAGATATCGACAATATAAGTGAATGACGTGATATGATAAATTTTGAAATGTCTGGTTTAATATAGATTGTCAAGTTTCAGATTCTGAGATAAAAATAACATACCGATGTTTCTCCTTCAAATCTTAAGGAAAGTAGCTTTCAAAATGACAGCAGAAAACTGGATCTACAACTATCGGTGAATTAGTTGAGAAATATTTTACTGCATTCAAGCCTCAGAAAATGAAAAACTCATCCGAAAGTTATGCATATTGATTAAAAATGTTGTATTAAAGTAAGATAACTCTTTATTTATGATAAATCATTTCATACATTGTACAAGTTATTGCATTTATTGAGCAATATTTTTTAAATGTTATTCTATGTATTTTATGTACGGTTAATACTTAATTGAACATGATTTTTGTAGTGCTTTCAGGTTATTTTGTAAATTAAATCTATGTAAATTATAAATTAGCTTAGTTTTAAGTTAATGTAGTTAATGAGGGAGGTGGTTGAATACAAATATTTTGTAGTCATGCGTCGAACTTGGAAACATTATTTTTGTTAGCTGTAAATTGCAGTGTAAGTTAGCGTCGCCTACTGACTTTGCGTCTAACTGAGGGGTTATTATACAACTAATAAAATAAATATATTACTCAATTTAAATCATTTGAAAATGACCTATCTTGTAATCAAAGTTATCCTATATTGCTTTACTGGTTTACTGGTAAACGAGAAATCGGTGTCGTTCATAATGTTCACGGAAATAAAACTTTTATTGAAAAATTATGTCATAAGCGAATATAACTACTTCTTTAAATACTTAACACTTTGTCGTTTAATAGGTCACAGTAAGCTTACAGAGACTTAACATGATGATGATTATCTTATTTTATACGAGTAAGAGAGGAGAGAATCATTACTCCTTGACCTTCTTCAACCGAGTCAGAGATATTATGAGATTTTTATGTAATTGCGCACCTTTGCGAAGCGGGCGCCCCCGTACGTTCAACGGAGGCGAGATTGCTGGAGAGATTAATTAAGAGATGGAAAATTCTTTTCCTCGGATCAAAGTGTTATATAAAATTAAGGCCATTGCAATTCAACATGAGTGGGTGATCATGGTCTTTTTGAGGTACGAATAATGACATGAATTACAGTTTTCTTGGAATTTAGATTTTAAGAAATTATACATAATTTGAGAATAATGGAAATGCAACGAATTGATCCTGCTATTTATACAGTTTAATAGCCTAAGCTCTGTTTTCTTAGAACCTTTACTTAAAAATAATTTCATTAACTCATTCGAATTAAAAGTAAACATATATTTTCAGAGTAATACTCCAAAGTCCGGTTTTGTCGAAATAAAAATTAGTGCCCAAAACAAATTTCAGCAAATCCAAAAAGTGTTTCCAATATAAACTCAAAATCATCACAGAAACTTAATTCATGCTAATAAGAATTATCCGAGATGTTTTTTTTTCCTTTTTCGTGGGTGATATTCAAAATTCGAATTTTCAGTCGATTAGATTGAATATGAATAGACCTACGATTGGAAATTTCTCTCACACCACTTTGTTTGTTAAAATTTATAAGATCAAACCGAAAATCGATCCTAAATGACCGCGAAGTACCGTTTATATCGCTCTTATTTCTCTCCCAACATAACTAAGTCTAGGGGCCAATTATACATAAGTGATCCTAAAATTCTTTCCTGATAACAACGCTTCCATTCGAGCAAAACCGCATGTGTATTTCTATATCAATTCTTTATGGATATTGCTTCGCTTATATCTTACGAGAAGCAGAAAATATGAGTGCTTTTGATTTTTCATACATCATTGACTTAAAAGAGGAACTTATGTACAGATAAATTCTCACAATCAATTGGAACTGCTTTATTTTAATATTCTCTCAATTTGTGCCATTTTACCGGAAAGGGCTGTTCATTATTACGTACTGAAGTAATCATCTGTATGCCAAAAGAACATTTCTGGAGTATTTTGAAATTTAAAGTTTCCGGAGTATGAAGCATTTATTAGATGACATCAGTGTGATAATGGAGGTTAGGAGCATTATTATCTACATTTATCAACTTTTAGGGAGGAAAATTATACCTCAATTAGTAACGATATCAGATTGAGAATACTAAACATTTCCATCGTAAGATATCTCAGTAAACAAATCACGGTAAAACATAACAACTTGTGACTAGGATGATAGAACATTTATCATTAAATTTAACTGAAAAAAAAACGTTTTTGTTTTTTTCTTCAGAGATTATACAGTGAATTAGTTCGCAAAAATTTCGCTCTTTGGCCCGGCTCTCGAAAAATTTTAATCAATTTCACTGATAAAATAACAGATACACAGCAATAACAACAAAACAGCTTACAATTAGTGATAAAATAATAAACTTCTTAATTCAGGAATGTCATCGAATAGACTAATCCAATAGAATTTAAGGCAGTTATCAATGTAGGAGGTGCGCTCAAGTTCGTAAGTCTCCAATTTTTTCTAAAAAAGAACTTGCCTCAGAAATCTGAAACTGCTCTAAAAACTTTTTCTAAATTCGCCAAAAAATACATTTTGGCCCTCTGCGAAGAAAAGAGCGCTTCACACCTTAAATAAGAGATTCATAGTCCTCTAAAATAGAACATGCTCCTTTTTCTTTATAAATTTATCTTCCTCGGAATTTTGTATATCTTAAATACTTCGATTAGATCTCAAAAGAACGTACTTCGTAATGCATTTCTGCAGCTTCAACATTTCCTGGAAAGCTCTGAGAGTGCGAGATATAAAGTTATACCCGAGAGTGCGCCAACGTTTTTAAAATGCATCTTAAGTAGCATAGTGAATACTGGAAAGACGTCAGTGCAATATGTGATCGGGCTCCCAGATAGCCAAGTGGGCAACGCTTTCGACTCTCGTGAAAGCGGTCCCGGGTTCGATCCCAGGTGGGGGCTCACGTGCGAAATGACCTTAGCTGTCGAAGCACTTTTAACAATACTACTGCAATATGTGATCAAGATCATTTGAAATGCCATATCCTTTCCGATGACGTGAAGGTCTGCTCTCGTTTACTGATCTGAGCATTTGACTGTCGTGCTCTTCTTATTTTGTGTATGCACTATAGTGAGGTAAGTTAATAATTAATGTGACGTTTACAATTTGAATTAAGCGCTTGAGGATTTGCCCAAAAGGAGACACATGATGCATTACAATGACATGATGCCATCGCATTGTCATTGCCATTGATCTAATTTGAATGCAGCTTATTGTTATTAAAAAGTATACGATATATAAGTTTATGAATACTCGTCTTACGAGTGTTTCCCTTGTTTACTGTCTGAAAATTAGAAGAAATGTAATGCACTATAATGAATGACATGCACGCTGGAGATGGGATAATCGATAGAAAAATACAATCGAATAATTATTCGATTGTTTTGGCATTTATTCGATTTTTTCATTCGAATAAATTAATTTTTTTAGTAGGTTAGTGATTTTACAGGAGTAACAAATTTCTTTTAAATTTAATTCTTTCACTTTACCATGGAAAACCTAATTATATTTGATTTTCACATTTCCGTAAAAGCAATATGTATCTTCATTTGCACAATTTGAAATATTGTTAAGCCTGATTAGGGGGATATAAATTCTGGAGAATATATCAATGAAAATGGGATTAGAAGAAAATGCGGAAAAATAACGTAGCTTAAGACATTTAAGATATAATTTAGCTCTTATTTAAATATGAAATGAACTTACTTCTCCGAAATTTCAGGTTAACCTAAAAATTAAATCCATCATATCGTTACAAGATCTATCTCTTTTCATCGTTATTGTCAAAAAAATTAATTACATTATTTATTACGTCTTTCACTTTACCTTGGGAATTGGTAGACTCCCACCGGGAACCGAACCCAGGACCACTTTCACTGAAGTCGAACGCGTAAACCACATGGCTAACCGGAAGCCTGGATTCATTCGATTGAAGTTATTTGGTTTCGAAACACTGTATTCGGATAGTTCGATTGGAGCGAATTAGATGATGCATCCCTCAAGAGCTCAAGCTCCTCTTCTCTTGACCGCGCGGAGAGTAAACAAGCAAAAAAATAATGAATTCATTCGGATACTCCTTTTTTGAAGAGAAGGGAAACAAAAATCGAGTAGAACTATCAAATGAAATTATTCGGATAGATTCATTCGATTGAAATTATTCGGATAGAACCATTCGATTGAAATTATTCGGATAGAATCATTCGATTGTAATTATTCGGATAGAATCATTCGATTGTAATTATTCGGAAAGAATCATTTGATTGAAGTTATTCGGTTTCGAAACACTTTATTCGAACAAATCGATTGAAGCGAACAATCGAATTATTCGAATGTTTTTATTCGATTGTTCCCACTTCTAATGAACGCCTCATTGCATGCATAATTTGTCGCTCAACGGAGGATATCTTGCACAGTTAGTATTTAGTAGCAAGCACTTCTAACGAGTGTTTCCTAAACTTCTGAATTTATAAAATTTCAAACTCGCTCTTACTGTAAAGAGATCATGATTTGCAGGGTCAAAAGGTCCGAATGATCGAACATGTGAAAGCCGAGACCCACTCAATGACTGATTTCCTTACGACTTCTATCTGCTGAAGTCATTCTCTCTGTTTACAGCGAGCCATAATTACTTTATTACGTCGAGAGGAAGCAATTTAGTCCCGATTCTGATCCCAATCGCTTAACTGATTGTGAGTGAGCAGAGTGAAGTCGAGAGAGCAAACGAACATTAAGGAATAATTTCCTGTTTCATTGCTCGAGAAACGTGGCTTTACGTTTGATTGGCGATATTCCATTTTGAATGTAAGGAAAAACGTTTGACGGAAAAGAAAGAGGGCAAAGCGGCATTTTTTTATTCTCTTTCCTCTCTCCTTTATCTTTCATTCACATCCAGCAACCCAGTGTTGCCATGACAACATTCAGAGGAACTCCCGGATAGGATGAAAGAACACGCTCCATTGATATTATCCCTGCTTCCCCGGTTTCTATTGATTCTTCTGCAGCCTATACCGCCCTTTCTAGCACATCACCTTCCTCAACAGAATCTCCTTCCAAATCCAGTTTGCCAAGAAATTCCTCCTCACATCACATGGGCATCGCTTTAAGATGACAAAGAAACTCAATGCCCAAGTGGAAATATATATTTCAATGCCCAAAAGGATACGAAAAGGTTTGAAAGGGATACCAAAATGTAAATCATCGAATTTAAATTCTTTAAGTATTTCAATAAATAATCTCATAAGGTTTCTCAATGGTGCGTATGTATCCTTAGACTGCTTTGTGTCTAACAGGGGCGAGGTACTTGCTGCCTTCAACACGCGGCCTTTTTGGGTGTTCCTTCCGGATTTTTTGTCACTTCCTTGAACAAATACAACACTTTTATGAATATTCTTCTCAGTCAAGTTTATTGATGTGAATGGAAAGAAAAGGAAAAGTAATAGACTTACGTTTATTTTGCTAACAGGCTTTCTTTCGTATACTTTTGAAGTTAAACTATTCGAATATTCGTAATTTGCCACTCAAGCGCGGCCTAATGGCTGCATATGTGATCTAGCGGGTTATTATGCGATAGAGTGATGCATGCGATCTTTCATTGACTAAACGTTCCCCACCTCTTGTCTAAAACAACACTGCGTTACCTCAACACATTCGAAAAGGAGATTGTGAGCAATCGACTTTTGAAAATTACGAGTAAACCAGAGACTATGAATGGATATTCCAACGTCAGTTGACTCCATAGAACTTTTCAATTCATCTGTTTCATCGCTACGATCATTAGCGGGCTTCTGTGATTCGGTCGTGAAATTATTAGAAAAAAAATTCGTTTCGCACTAAAAGGAACCAATTATACCTTTCATTTCTTCCACTAATTAAAGGAAGAATTCGCTCTGTAATTAAATGAGAATTGCTTTGGGAAGCGTTATTTTTTTCAAATTCGTCCCGCTCCCGTGCTCCATTCGTTGGTAACAAATACGATGTAAAAGGAATCGAAACGTATCGTTGGAAAAGCAATTAACTCCATCGTTCCATTGCTAAAAGAATGAAAGTCATTTTGGCTTTAGTCGAACATTCTGCGGAACTTCCTGTCGTAATGAAAAAATTCATTAACACTCCAACTATTACTTTTTGGATATAATGCTGCCTAGTAACGAAGATCGATGATATTTCTCATATAAACCGTATTATTTGAAGTATTTAAAATCTTTTAATGAAAAAAACAGAAGAATAATGACACAAAAAGGATCATTTCACTAATAAAGAATAATAGACAGGTTTATTTTGCGAATTCGTTTTCCTTCGTATAATTTTGAAGTTGAACTATTTGAATGTAGGCAAGACGCCACTCAACTACGCCCTAAAGGTTTCATATGCAACAGCAGTATGTAAAATAAACTGAAATTGTATTCAAAAGTTGAAACACTGCTAGTTTCTCAGTATAGGATATCATTGGCTTCCAAGAAAAATTTACTTTGAGTAAACTTCGAGTGCTTTTTCCTGTATCAAATGAATTGCATTTTAATTTGCCATAGATTATTTTGATATTATAACGATTTCCGAGGATGGACCTGGACATCAACACACCCAAAGAAATGGCTGTTATAAGCAGCCAACCTCAAACAAATTGTCCAATTCGGAAACCTACTAATTTTGAGATGACTTTTCGGAGTGAGATATTGGGGATTCTCACGTGGGATCCTGAGATCACATTTACCCTTAATACCTTTCATTAAATCTTCAGAGAATTTCCCGGGAATCTGATGCGTTGACATGCGAGTTGACTTAAGTTTGCAACAGCATTAAAAAAATAGCAAAATTGAAATAACGATGATAAACTTTCACTAATTCTTTGTATTAGTTCCTTATTTTAGGCCATTTCAGTATTCATTTCCAACGAGGATAGGAGTTTTTTAGTTTAGCAGAACCGAGTTTAACATCTTTTACGTCTGATTATCATATGCTATTGAGTAAGTTATTCTTTTCTTAACGGTTCAAGTCCCTTAGCTCCTCTTTACTTCTATCCTCTCCTTATAAATATATAGTATATATTCAATTGTTTAGCTTGTATTATTAAGATATAAATACGGAAAACTTCACTCGAATCACAAATTTCCGCAAATCACCTACAAAACGGAACTTAAATTAGTATTGGCCCATCTACAGTCGGATAGTAGATTAAGGTGTTGTATCGGAGATATGAGATGATCTGAGATACTGAGGAAAGGAAAAGGCAATTTCTTAGTGGCTTTCATAGAGATATTTAGAATAGATTTTTGAGACACTGCGCGCATATACCCAGTTAAGTTTGAGTTAATTATTCTTGAACATGGATTATAAGCAAGTAGGTGTTACATGCTGCGGTTTGATGAATAATGAGTCTTAGGGAACACCTTAGCCGTTAGAGTCTTAGAGTCATAAGATTTGAATCTAACGGTTGAGAATTCACATAGGACTTATTTTGATAAAAATTCTACATAAAATCTTCCTGGAACATTCCTAAAGTAATAATAATGTATTCATGTGCGTAAATAATGTTATTGCAAAGGAAAAGGAGCATAAAAGATATGGTTTGTAGTAACCAATTGATTAGGAGCGTAAATATTCGTTGAAATTCATTGCGCCAGCTGCTCACTAGAAGATTCCTCTTTTTTCCAGATATTTCTCCTTTGAGGCAAACAACCCTGAAGGTTTCAGACGGACCTTTGAACTCGGGATATTTGAGAAATTTGAAGAGCGCGGAACGTGACAGCTGGGAAACACACAAGGTAAATCAATGTCCACGGATTCCTCGTAATTTATTTATTTTCATCTTCACTGCTTTTTTTTGTCGTAATACAGATTCTGAGCACTGCTTTTACTGCTCATCTATTTTGCGCGCTGGTTAGAAAAATTCTGAAAATTTCTCCCGACTAACGGAGTCAAACACGAATATCCGATATTGATTATGCTTTTATTTAAAATTTCAAGTTTTCAATGAACACTTTTTGTAATTGAAAACACGGTATACGTGTTTCTAAAGAAGTAACAGAGCTTTGATTTCCTTGAAGTGTGTCATTAATGTGAACGTAAAATATATTACGGGAGATTACCGTTTTGATTCCTTCTAATCCCGAAGCAATTAAACCTTCACTGGTACATACATACATTACATTAAATTATGAGCATCTCTGTTCCCTCAAAAACTTATGTCAATATCAAATTTAGGGTCAATGGTGTAATTCTGGCTACAGCACAAACGACTACATGCTTTTATCTTCCTCGATGAATCGGAATCTCTTTTCACCAAATGTACGAAAACTTCATCTCTCTATTATGTGATAGATGAACTGAAAAGTATCAAAACGAATAATATTTTCTGTTCCCTAAGGCTTTGACTCAGAAAAAACGAAAGCAAGGCGACAATGTCCATAAGAAACCCAAACAATTGCTGTTATGTGATAGGCATCAAAACGCTATCTTTCACAAAGAGGAGATGATAGATCATCAAGATCGATCGGTGCTCACGTCATACACATTTTTACGAGGTTTGGCCTAAGATAGCATTTTAAATACTTAACAGCATACGATACAACAATTATTCCACTTCTGCAACTTCGTATAAAATGCCAACAGCATGTGTTTATACTGCAGAAACGTTTCCGATAACCTTTTCCTTAAAATCGATAGGTAAAAAGTTTTCCTTCGGGCCGGATTTGAACCAGCGACCTATGGATATCTGCAACATTACCTCTACAGTCCACCGCTCTACCAACTGAGCTACCGAAGGATGTTAAATTTCGATGTCGCAACTGTAATGAATAAAGGCAAGCGCCGCGCTAAGCAAGCTTAATGAAAAAAATATCGCGTTAGACACGGAAACAATTATTTCGTTCAAGAACATTCGTTGGATGTGAGATAGTTACTGAAGCTAAGCATATTCATGGAATGCTTTGCAACTCTCTTGGTGATAAACAGCGTTTGAGAGAAATTAAACAATTAAAATTATTAAAATAAAAAACAAGAATTAGTTAATGCTTCATCACCGTTATCAGTTTTACTTTGCATAATTTTTCTAGCGGTAACTTGGAGGAACCGGTTAAGTACCATGCTCATTTATAATATTTGCACTCGTTTCCAAAAATTATGCGTATTATATAATCAACCGTTTCTTCGGAATTTATGCCATCAGCATATATGATGGCATGATTTATGAGAAAATCGGCTACGTTTACAGCATATATCATTTTCAAAATCCTGTTCAAGCTTTACAAAAATGAATACTTTGATTTGCATCAAGAAAATCAGAACCATACAGCTTGTTAGTGAAATACAGAATAATTTTTCACTTACTAGATGCTTTTAACGAAGAGGTTTTGATGTGTATGCATAGGCATCAATTATCAATCACTCTCTACTATATAGGGTTGTTGAAAGTCAAATATTCGTCAGTTCACTACTATTGACTAGTACCGTACTACACTGGCCACTACACTTTGGAGGTTTTAAAAAGTATTTCGGCAGATGGAGGTTCACGTTTGGTTAAACCAAGACATCGGACTGTAATATATTTATTTCCGGTTCTCGCACTGCTTTAACGCAAAAAGAAATAAACATCGGTTAAGTTTCGGTTTCGTTCCTTCTTTCAAGGTCAAACCGGTTAATTTTTCCCTACCATTGAAATATAATATCCCTAGGAAATTTTGTTTTATTATTTCTAGTTTTGTTCTCATATACACTACATTACACAGAATTTTGGAATAAAACTTAGTAATAATTAGTTACAAGTCGAAGTGTCACATTTTTAGTTTACCTTCCTTTAATTAAAGTAAGGTAAAAGTCCAATTGGGAAGAAAAAATCGTAATGGAGAATTGTTTGCCTGGTTTGCGTTTTCGGTTCGAGTATAACGGTTTCAATCTTTTCAGTTCCGGTTCGGTTTTCTCTCCAGCAAAAATAACTGATTTTCGGTTCCGGCTTGATGCCCCGTTGAAACAGTCCTATTCTTAGCAATTACCATAGGAATTCTTAGTAATTTGGGTAATTCCTAAGAAATCTTTTGGGCAAGTTCCATCAGCTGATATACGACTTATGGAGTATAATTAAACCTCTAATTTCTTAACAGCCGTGTTCCAACATTCTTTCCTTACAGGATATTACGGCATAAACTATTATCACTAGTGGGGAGAGGTGGTCTTATAACTTTGAGAACTCCCAAATTAGATTGCCAATGCCTTACACAACAAAATGTCCCGAGAATTTTCAATGCGAAAGAATTTTGCGTGCGTCTTCTTCCGCTTACCTCCGTTACTCAGCGATCCACGAAGAAATCCTATCGCAGCGATTTATTACTCTGAGACAAGGTCGCTTACCCTAAACTCCAGATCGAGGAAGACTTCCTCCTATAAATCTTCAGCGTGGAAACCGTAAAATACCATAAACCTGCGCAACTCGACAAAGCGATCGGAACCGTGACTAGCATCAGAGAGCAGTTCAGGTGTTTTGTTTTGCGGTAACCAAAACCAGTCTTTACTAATACCGTCAGGAAGGCATGTCCTTCTGACCATTATCGTCTGGGTTTATCGAACCGCGCGACAAATGTAACACTCGCTCTCCGGCGACATAAAAAATTGGCGGAATCGTTAGACAGCTTGTGTTTGACAAGAAGAAAAGCATATGTCCCATTCGTTGTTGCCAAGCGCGACGACGCGACGCAGAGATAAATAAAATCCGCCATCAAACATGGCGATCCTCCCCAAGGATACGCCGAATAAAGCAGATAAAAACAAGGAAAATCGCCGGCGGTTTCATAATGTTTCTTTTCGCTCGCGACATGGGAATTCTATGCAGTGACAAACATCGGAGAATTTATCTGTAAATTCAGATCCATTTTTGCATTTAGATAGGGTATAAATATTTATGCGCATTCGGAGGGCAAAAAAGCTCCATCACTCGTCACTGTGTAAACATTCCTCCAAAGTTGACACAAGTAGGTCTCACTCTTGCTACATGGAGTCACTTGTTGACGAAAAACGAAGGGCAACATATGGGTAGCGCTGTACTTCCGCGTTTTCTTTTAAATGCTTTGGCATAACGAGAAACGAAGAGGATGCACATTGTTTTTGCCAAAACGATCGTAAAAATTAATACGGCAGTTCTTTTCTACCTAGACTTAATTTCCTTGCGCTTATTATCTTCCTGTATTTATACTGAGAGTTACATCGACATTTTATTTGCAGAATGTTCCTGCAAAGAGAAACGTTGTTGTGACGGGCATGGATCAGGAGGAAAATCGGATAAAAATCATTCTGCTTCTTTATCTGGAAGTGGACCTAACCTTTAAGATGGGAAAACATAATGAGAGATGTTCGTAAATATTGCAAAAAATTTTATTATTAATGTGTAGGAAAACAAATGAGAAAGTTTCCGATGAGAATGAAAGTTGAAATGAAAAGAGAATTTGAAAAAATATCATAAGTAAGAATTCCTCCGATTCAGAAACAATTATTTATTAAGAGGAAGATGTACCTAAACTGATGCTGATCTTTAGAAGGTTAAATGGGTTTAAATCACTAAAACTGTAGGAATAGAAAATACCGGAAGTAGGAGAGTAATAAGATAATTAATTTTACGACGAAGAAATAAGGATAAATCTTTTTGTGACGAAGAAATAGCTTGGTACTAATGCGATTAAAATAGGCAGCTCACAAAATAAAAAATCAGAATATTTTCCTTAAGTAAACTGAGTCATTTAAAAGTAGATTCGAAACAAATGAGAAGCCATTTATTCATAGCATAGATAGGGTTTTGAAATATTGTTTTCCGCTTTTATGATGTTGTTAGTTCTAGAAAAAAGTTCATTACATCAATCCTTATATGTAAAGAGACACATATAGCTAGTTTCCCTATTCTGCAAGTGTAAAAAGAACAGTTGTAAGTTGAATAGTAAAGTTCATAGACCAATTTCAGAATTTCTGCCAAGAAAAATAAACTCTTTACAAAGGAACTTTATCGGCAATAAAGCATCATAAGCTGTGACATGTCGTTGGCACCAGAAAAAATTACGATTAGAACAAGTCATTAGTACCTAGCTGAATATAACTCTAAATTAAAATATTTATTGTTCTCCTAATTTGCGTTTAATCAATTTAAACTATTTTAATCGTGTTTCTCCCTTAAAAATGGTACCGCGGAAACACCCTTACCAATACGAGCTACATTTCATTTCCTTTCTTAACTATTTATCATTGTTAAAAACATCACATAATTTCGCAAGGGATACACGATATCCAGCTGATAACATAAAAAATTAAATGCATCAGCGTTTAACAAACTTTGAGCGATTTGAACTTTTTTCCATAGCATGCTATAAGATATGATCTTTAGATATTTTACTTTCGGTCAAATATCTATATCTGGTAGCATCAGCTGTTCAATAAACCGCTACAATTTAATCCCAGGACTGCCATTTTGAAAATTGTAAGTTAGAGCGTCTTCTCATATCAATTACTACAATTCAAATCAATTGGGAAAATAAATTTATGACGTAGGAGCAAGAGACAAGGTTTATTGAAAGATTAAAATAAAGCAGCCTAGGTGTGAAAAAAATGTGTGATATGAGAGTAGAATGCAAGAACAGAAAAGTATGGAGTTACTCTGTGTTTTATTCCGAACCTAGATGGTATGATCGCGAGGTTAGAAAGACTCTTCGCAAAGAGTCCAAGAAAAGTATTACTGCTACAGAAACATAAGAAAGCGAAATCCGACACCAAGCGTAACTATGCGTAACGCCCTCAGCAATTTTAAGAAAAAATTTCTTGGGAGATGCTTAGAAGAGGACCCCAAATGTTTCTGGTCCTACGTTAGAGATGTACAGGGAAAGATACAAACGGTAAGCTCGTTGAGAGATAGCGATGGAAATGTAACTTGCGATGCGAAGAGGAAAGCGAATATATTAAATATCTTTTATCAAAGCGTATTCACGGGCGATAGTTCCAGAGATACCCTTCCGGAGATTAATACGCTCTCGTCAATGGAAAGTATATGCTTTACTGAAGATGGAATTGCAAAACTCTTACGTAATATTAAGCCAAACAAATCGCCAGGTCCAGAGGGTATTCCGGCTAGAGTATTGAAAGAAATGGCAGAAAGCGTCGCCCCTTATCTCAAAATTATATTTACCAAGTCCATGTGCGAAGGTAGAGTCCCAGTAGATTGGAAGTCAGCGAATGTTACGCCCGTTTATAAAAGTGGATTGAGGGAGAACCCAGGAAATTATAGGCCTATCTCATTAACTTCACTCTCCGGAAAAGTAATGGAGCACGTCGTTGTTAGCTCACTTATAAAGTTCTTAGATAGCAATCGTTTCCTCAGTAAGAACCAACACGGATTTAGAAAGAACCGATCATGCGAAACTCAACTAGTTCTATTCGTCCACGGTATCTTAAAGTCTGCCGAAAGTAAAAAACAAGTGGACGCTATTTTCCTTGACTTCAAGAAAGCTTTCGACAGGGTCCCCCACTACAAATTAATTTACAAACTAAAATTAGCAGGTATCAACAAGGAAATAATTGAATGGATCAAGAATTTTCTACACGAGAGAGAACAGCAAGTGGTACTTAATGGCGTTAGTTCGGATAAAGTCAGAGTCACTTCAGGCGTACCTCAAGGCAGCATAATCGGACCTTTACTCTTCCTCATTTATATCAATGACCTAAGCGACAAGATCGATAGTAATGTGAGGATATTTGCGGATGATTCGGTAATATATAGAGAAATATCAAGTGACGAAGATAGTGCTTCACTCTCAAACGACTTAGCTCATATACAAATGTGGTGCGAAAAATGGCAATTAGATCTTAATGTAGATAAATGCTCTGTAGTAAATTTCTTCGAAAGGAAACAATTGAGTCAGAACCGCCCGTACAAAATTAGTGGAACGAATTTAAATGTAGCCGACTAAGTAGAATATCTTGGAATCACCCTAACCAATAACTTAAACTGGAGCACACACATTCGAAAAATATGCGGTAAAGCAACTAAAAAGCTCGGTTTTATAAAGCGTATTGTAGGTAGATGCGATGAAAAAGTTAGAGAGCGATGCTATTTCACGTTAGTTAGGCCCCATCTGGAATATGCGGCGAGTATATGGGACCCTGCGGATGAAACGAACTCTCGCGAACTCGAGAAAGTGCAGCGTAAGGCGATACGTTTTGTTAAAAAGTGCTACGATAGAGAAGCAAGTGTAACCCAAATGCTCACAGACGCAGGTTGGGAATCCTTGAAAGAAAGGAGATTAGAAGCTAGGCTGCGAGTGTTAGATAAATTCAGAGGAAATACATTTTCGGATGACGTAATTGATATTATGCGACCCCCCTGCTACTTTGCCAAATCCGACAGTGAGCGTAAAATAAGAGAAATAGACGCGAGGACAAGTCGTTTTAGAGACTCTTTTTTTCCGCGAACGATACGCGATAGTAATAAATTAAAGAAGTAATTCTACTCTTGGTGTTTACACCCCCTGCCACACACCGGAAGGCGGCTTGCAGGGTACGTATGTAGATGTAGATGTAGATGTAAATATAAGAAGCTGGTATCTCACTTACTCTAACGGAACAGAGTGGGGCATTTGCACATTAGATGTATCTTCCTCGCCAAAATGAGTTCCGCGCCTAGTTACTCGGTATAACCTCCATTGGATGCGGAAAAATAACAAAGTTTTCCAGAGCAAATATTTTTCGCGAGAGATCGTGACGCTCGTAATTCCATTGCCGCCAAATTCCGAAACGAATTCGAAGAACGATGTGACGGATCGTTTAGCGCCGATTTCGAAGCGGGCGACCTTTCTTCCAGTTTAGAAAACTGCTCTCTATATATCCCGAACTCTATTATTAGCTTCTTCCTTTCGGTTTGGTTCGTTTCATCCAATGATCTCGCATATTGAAGAAGGTTAACTTTAAAATTTTAGGGTTTAAAAATAGACTACTTGATTCGATGTAAACATAAAGATTTATTTTTTGGTTCCGCAAACAACAGATTCGCCACCGATGAGATTTCGAACTCAGTCTGCTAAGAATCCTTCATGAACACCATGTCTTCATTATCCACGAAATAAAGTTAAAAAGTTTGATCACAAGTAAGGCTATATTTAGAACAGCTAATTAGCATTTGTGCAAATATAAAATTGTCCTTAATTTGCCATTTGCGTGAACCATAGAAATAATTTTACCCGATAATATATCGGTATAAAATTGTCACTTTTGTTGACTAATACACAGTCACAAGACTCCAACAGTCCAAGGAGTCACCAAACTCCAAAAACCATAAAACTTAAAGAGAAACCCGATGCGCGTTTCGCTTTCAACGAGGTAATGACCTTCATTTTTTTGTAACAGCGATTTAATTCACGGATAAAACGAAAAACATCAAACGTAATTGAGGAAAACGAGGAAAACAAATAGAAATCTGACCATTTTCTATTGGAAAAATCGTGCGCATTGAAATGTTAGTGAAAGGATTATCTGAGTATATTATCAAAAAAACTTCTTTATCCAAACATATATCTACTCTGCAAATGTTGCGTAATTTTGCATAGAGCGACGATGGACACTGCCCAGATGTAAAGTCGCGAACGCTAACAAGTTTATACCGTTTATTTCATTTGCTTACACCACCCATGCACGTGATCTTCGCAGATGAGAATGACATTCACACTTCTTGTATAGAAATGTAAATATTCCAATCCCAAACCTTCCAAATAAGAAACTGCTATTGGTCATTACTTTAAAGAGCGATCACTGTTTGTTCACCGAGTTTTTCGCGATACCGACAACTTGTTAGCGAGAGAGGCGATAATGAGGACGATAATGAGCATGTTATTGCTTCGAAATGTATTTTTTATGTCTTCGTCATTTAGTATCAAATCGAATTTGAACAGAACCATTTCTAGGAAGAGCTCTCGGGAAAAGCTAACAGTAATAGCTCGTTGATCGCTAGTTCGGTGCCATGAATATTTCTTGCATAGAGACTAGCACTTACGTGAAACTTTCTCTACGCAATTCGTCTCATTGTCACTGAAAAAAATCAGTATCTTCTCTCCGTTCATTATTCTCAAACAACACAAACTGTTCCATTCATAAATCGTGAGACAGGAAAAGATTTTGGATCTGAAAAGCTAATGTTATGAGATTTACTGAAGGTAAGCAAGCTAAGAAAAAAATGAAGGAAGAAATGATGAACCGGTTTTCTTCATGAATGCTGTGCTTCCTTGGGGTATGACGTCCAATGTGTCTCGAAGAAGAATAGCAGTTGTTATGAAAGCTTTCATGAAGCAAATAGAATTGATGAAGAGAGGATGCGAGAGTGATATCGTAAAAAGGCAAGTAAATCACGTAGTCTGGAATTTTTTTGCTTCATGGTTGTGCAACACAGATCCTGTAAAAGAAAACTGTCAAAGGATTGGAGATCTTTGAGATGTGGGTCTCGCGTGGGCAGGGATTTTGAGCTGGAAAACAAACAAGGAAGTTCTAGCGATATTGGAAGAGGACTGGAATGTTATTTAATGAAGGAAGAGGAAATGGAAAAATCAGGTTGGATTGAATAAGTAAAATAGAAGGTAGGGAGCAAGGAAAAAGACAGTGAGGAAGATAAAGAGAAAAATCGTTGGTCGATGTAAAGGGAATGGTTAATTATCAAGAACTAAAGCAGAGGGCAGTAGGGAACTTTATGGAGCATAACATACCGTAGTAAAACATTTACGTAATGTTAGTACTTTTAGGAAAAACCGCATTTAACCCGCAAAGCAGTCGATAAGAGACTCTTTCAGGAGTTCTGCATAAAGGTCATGCGGGCCGTATGATAGCACTAGCTGCATTCACGTAAGATTGCGTCAAAAACACCTCTAATCTGGACGATCGCTTACCACCGTGACGGTCCAAATATTTTTACTATATTTTCCACTCTTTCTCCCTAATTGTAAAAATCTAATTTTGTGAGGATAAAAGCAAAGATGCTGAAGCAAACACCTCTAACTTAAGGCCAAGTTTTAAATTGATTACTTTACCAATCTACTAAGTGAAGACGAACTCAGCTAATCTAATCAATCCCGCACCAACTCTGAAAACAGGAGGAATTACTTGAGACCCATGAAATAGTTCGGGCAAAGTCCGCAAGAAACGTTGATTATGATAAGGGAAAATTTAAGGAGCAAATGACACGACTATGGAAAAGGTAATTCAGAAGATAAAGCAGAGTAAAAAATGATAAATAGTATTATTAATTCTTTAATTGTTGTATTAATCAAGAGTTCATGATAATAATCCTCATAAAATACTTCAGTGATGTTTGATACATAATTTAAACAACAGCAAGAAGATGTGAATTTCAAACACTAAGCGGCCATTCAAAGTAGCAGATAGAGATAAAAATACGACAGAAGATGGGTCAATTTAACACCATTGAATTTCCTGTAGGCGTTTTGGCGCAATCTATATCTGGATATATATTTAATCATCAGATAGTAAACTCATTCCCAAAACTAATCATCTTAGTTTATAACAACGTAGAAAGATGTTCTATACTATATGGAACATGTTATAGAAGTAATGAGTTAGAGAAAAAATAATACATCATTTTAGACTAAGAAGATTTGGAAAATAGTTTAGAATCAACTTGTTGCTACATAAAAAATCACTTCAAATTTTACTTCATTCATTTATAATTAATTTTATGCAATGAATCGTTTGAATCTTTTCTAAATGATAGATAAGAGATAGATTAGTCTATGCGACCGTCAGGAAAATAAGCCCGACTCTAAAAAATTTCCTTTCATTCAAACGATGTTTTATTTTCCCAATCAACTCAGCGGCCGAGGATAAAAATTTTCGGTAGGACATCACTGAAAAAAGTAACTTTTTATATTACATTTAGGCTTCCTTGCCGCCTTATAACGAAATTTGCCTCTCTCTCCTCGTTAAGTCAGAGGCTGAGAAAGGAAATTTCAGAGGGGCATTTCTGAAAAAGAAACATTTTATGGAATTAAGGGCACCGAGGAAGTGGGACAGGGAAAAAAAATGTAGGTTACGTAAAGGGAATTAGGAAGATTTGAAAAGAACTCTCGCGATACTTTTTCAAGGCAACAGATGTTGTTCATGGCGCAGATGTTACATTCCGCAGTGTACCAGCACTGCTATGTTAGATGATTAAGATGTCAAAACTTTTCTATAGAGTAGAAGATATATGTGCCCTTAGTTCCAACAAACCCCAGAAGAAATTATGTTTTCTGAGACGTTTCATTATTCCAAATAGAGAGTGCTTCCTCTCCGACATGGAAAGCAAATAATTAATTGTATTACTGAATGTATGGAAAGCAAAGTGACAAAAAAGAGGTCGAGGTAGAATTTTCATATTAAAAAGAGAAATGATGTAGCTGCTATAGAAATAAAATATGATAATTTTTAAGAATAACCACGATTTTTTACGAGAAGAACGAAAGAAAATATGACAATCGTAAAGCTATTCTGCAATTACTCAGTAACTACTTTCGATTTCGGATTAGGAACTAATTCAGTGGATCAATTTTGAATATTATTTGCAAATACGATTGATTGTGGACTATATAGGATAATAACAAGTTTTCATTGCTCAAATCTTTTTCTTCTTAGGAATGAGAACTTATCACAAGCAGTTCCGGAGAGTGAATACGTACCATGCTGCCAGCTCTAAACTATGAGCGACACGCTTCCTAGTGGCAGACGATAACAAAAGGAAAGAGAAAACACTAGCGCAAGACTTTTAGCGCACAACTAACGTAATTTTGAATTGGTAAATTTCATCGGATAGTTTTTCACACGTACTTAAAATTTCCTTCGGCCACAGCACGCGGAGTAACTTCCATATATTCCGTAGAATTCACTACTTAATTTACCCAAGTACTATGGAGTGATTTTAAATACATTCTTTCAAAGTATCTATACTTCCAGCTGGAAATACTTTGGGATGGAATGTGATATTACGACAGAAACACCAATTTATAAGAAAAATCAAAATATCTTTTAAGAAAGTAATGTTTGTCTCACTAAGAATGTTTGTCTTCCTTCCCTTTATTCCTTTAGCCTAACAAACGCTATCCTTTCTTTATACATACATAAATTCAGTTGGTCTACCAAATCAAAAACTGATAGAATTCGAAAACGAACAGTTTGAGAACGATTTAATTATCGTGTGAATTACTTTGAGTCCGGTAAATATCAATGCAATAAGATATATCACTCGAGAATTACAGTGCGATTATTTCCAAAATCACTGACTTCGTTTCTTCATTAAAAAATATTATAAATACTGATGAAAACTTTGATTAACTTCAGGTTAAGCATAATACAATTCTCGAAACAAATCTTTCTTTATTGTGAGTCTTTCAACAAAATTCCTCTCGATTAAGCAGTTAGTTAGATAAAGCGGTTATCATTATGAATTGTTATTTATCATCAACGGTTTTCACAACGAATTATCATCATCATCGAGTTTGAATTGATGTTAGTACTGCTGTATGATTTCACCACGAAAAATTTCCATACCAATCGGAAATAATATTAACGTTCGATGATAATCAACGATTTTTAGTTAGTTTTCAAGATAAAAAATCTCATGTTATCAACGTTTGTTAAGTGGTATATATTGTTGAAAATTTGGTCCATGCAACAGATCAACAGCAGTGTCAAAGAAACACGATAATTACTAGGGAGCTATTACGCTTCATGTATTTCGCTCATTAATTACGAATAGGGGCCAAAGAGAAAATAGGACCCAATACACAAGCTCGTGTTAATCAGTGCCGAAGCTCGATTGAGGAAATGACAAAAGTGGGATCTCCCGCAAATGTCAAATTACCTGAACATTCCTTCGTTCGTATTTCTAAGTTATTGGCTTTGAAATAAAATCCACGTTGAAATCTCACTGACTTTATCCATTAAATCGGAATCACCTGATAACCGCAGGGAATGAATTTACCCAGTGGTTTATTAGCAGTTTCAATTACTTGTTAATTTAGATGGTAAACGTCGCGAGTGGTCTCATTGCGCAATGAACGCAATCTTCCTGCCAGTTTTAATGATAAATGTCCGTAAATATTTTCGAAGGACAGTGTACGAACCCAATTAAACTTCCTTAATGACTTCAAATTGAAAATGTACCTCAAAATACATTGGTATACTTCCCGTGTTAGTAAAAATATTTATTTAATAATGCAGCTTCTTTCTGAATCCCTAGTACAGCAAAATAAAGACGTCCAAAAGTGAAAACAAATTATGGAAAATATATGACTTCAAACTTCCGCTAAATATTTCTTTTAGTTACATCTTTAAAATCAAAACCATAAAAAGGGATGCTACACTGGGATGAAACACTGGGATGCTACTGATAAGAAAGTATACTGAAGATCAATATTGTAAGGCGTTTGATAAAACCGAAATGCACACCACAACGAGTCCATCTGATTGGACGAGCTCCGAAAAGATCCCAAAAACTTCTATGGCAGCATCAAGTCAAGAAAAAAGTAGGTCATCTCGAGCATAAAAATTTATGGCAAACCGCGAAGAAGCAAACGAAATAAAACCCTCGCCCGCAAAGGGGATATTGTGGAGGTGATAAAACCGTAAGCATTAATCAAGACTGAACAAATTACCGGAGAACTAAAGTTAATTTCTAGTCCTCGTCCATTGTATGGTCCACGTCGGAGATGCTGATCATGAATTTTAAATTACTAATTCTTTAAATATTTTTCCAACATATATAATAAATAATATTATTTTTTTAGAGAATTTGGCTGAATAATAAGCTTTAAAAAATCAAGAGATCTTCTTGTCCCTTCAATTTACAGAAGAAAGCACGAGAAGAGGCTATGTTTTGCATGTTATACACTTTATTCAAAATATTTCCATAAATGTCATCGATTCCATAATAGAGAAAATAATCTTTTGCTTTGCATTTATTAGTACTTGAATATGGCTATAACGAGATCCTATGAACATACAACTGCATAGTTACCAAATTAGCGTTTTGTTGCTGGATCTAGCGACATTTTCCTTATTTAAGCAACCTTATTTTCCTTATATCTTTCTTAGCGACTTCTCATACTCTATGGAGTGTATCCATTACGTCGGCACTCCTCGAGATAATCTTGATATAACATGTTTGGCTTATATTAAGATCATAATAAAATTGCATGTAGTTGATAAAAGACAATATTAGTATTATACATTTAATTTGGGTAATATCTGAACTGATTCCATTTATAGAAGCGAATTTAAGCTCTTTTGTTTTTTAACAAATTTTTTTAGCTATACTTCTGTTTATCGTTTTTTAACTAATTTTAAGGGCGCATCTAGCGAAATTTTCAAAAATAAATTGGCATCTCTCTACAACAATTTCCTTAGAAATTCGTTCCAATCAGAGTCCCGCTGCCGTGTTTGATGTCCCGCTGCAAAATGTTTTCTGGCGCCTGCTTTTTCATTTTCCTATAGATTGGAGGGAAATTCTTCGGCGAGCATACGTCCTAACCTAATCATGCGGTGTACCCGCCATGCAGAACGTAGGCAGGCGTGCGTAGATAAGCGCAGGTCGGGTACTATGCCAGTTGTCGCGGAACCACTATGCCCACCCTCCAAGCAGCGGGCTGCTGATAACCTCCAATCTATGTCTCCAAAGCATACATTTTTACTAATCAAAATAATGATTATACTCTTAAATTCACATTTCCATGGACACCTTATGCAAAAAAAAATGCTCCTTATTTTCCTTGTTCCTTGACGTAGGTTAGGAATATTTGTTTACCAAGGCCAAAACTGGAATCGATAGCTTTCTATGTAACTTGAAAGGATTTTGAAAAAGAATAATAGTTTTGCTATCTGTATTCCATAAACAGAAGAAGCCCTAAGTATTATATATGAGTGAACCCAAAAAGTACCCAGAAATACCTCAAACTAGAGGGGCTGCAATTAATTACACCTTATTTAGTATTCTTACCATAAGATCATAGATGGCTTATGAATCGAAGTTGTAAATTTTGCAATTAAAGCGTATGACGTAATGACTTCGGGAGGTTTTGGAGGGGTTTCCCTCCGACTATGTTAAATACCAGACAGGGTGCTTTATTTCTAATTTTCCCCATAATAATGACTACCACCTGGCATATAGCCTATCTGCTCATGAAATATATATAAATAAGTAAATGGATTCAGAGGATTATTCAGAAAGATTCTATCTATTTAGTTTCTCTATATCTATGCTTTAAGTAACATAAATAACGTAATATCTTACAAATCCATAGTACAGTTACCTGGGCCGGATTCAGACGAAGGGTTTCTGGCCGTACCCTACCACGGCCAAACCTTAATCAGAAGACCACACAATCTTATACTATTGACAATTACAGCTATCACTAGATACTTGTCGGCAAATAACTCTGACTTGTTTAATTATTAATTTTACCTCATATTATTTTTGATTTCACCTCATATTATAAGCAAGACGTAAAATTTTTTAAATTTATTTGGAAGGAAAGAATGGTATATCACACCTCATGTACCTCATGACAGCTACGTTGCCATCTTATTAAACAAATGTTTTTCTCTCCCGAAGATGACATATAGTTGCTGAAATACGTATTGAGAACAATACTTGCAAGATGCGACCACTGAGAACCCTAACCCCTGCTGGTTGGAATTTTTCAACGATTAGTTTGCTCGCAAACAATGGTTATTTGGAGCTTTTCTCAAACTCTAGGTAAGCTAATGAAGATATAGAAGAAATAGTTCTTATTTTGAGGTTCCTCGGCCCGTAGACATTTTTTAAGAGTTTCGTCAAAGGATAAAAGCGATACGCAGCTCCAAACCAAAACCATCCGCAACACTCATTTCTCCTCGGCATAGCGAGAAGAACTTTGTTTCGCCCACGAAGGCCATTTCTTCCACAGAAAAATTTTATAGACGAAGAGAAGTAGAGGGGAAGAGAAGGCAATCCGTGGACATATCGATTCGATTCAGTGGCTCCCAAAGGAAAAGCGGAAAACGGTGGAAAGCGTCATCTCAGTTATCACACGCATTTTTTCTCTCATAAAAAGGATGAAATAAAAGTCTCTTTTTCGCTTCGCAGGGCTGAGAGAAAGGAAAAAACGGAAGGATGTGAAGCAGGAAAGTAGAACAGGGAACAAAGCTGGAGGAAGAATCCCAGTTTGAAAAGTCCTGAGACATTCAATTCATATTGGAAATGCTATCATCTCTTCTCACTTTCTACCTGTCTTTCCCATTATCGATGAAATTGTCCATATTTTCATCTATCCTCCCCTTTTGATATCCATCCCCTCCCTCTTGTTTCCATAGCAACAGGAGCATCGATCCCCATCTACCCTCTGCTTCCTCCCTCAGTAACTGTGGGATCACGTACTGGGAAATGTTTCTCCGAAAGCTTTCACTTTGCGGTGACACGAGCGACCTGGTTTTCCTTGTTTATCTCCCCTTTAAAAATTAATTGCGGGACCTAGGTACACTTTGGGGATCCTTTCCTTCTAGTGCCCTTCAACAGCTTTGGTCAGAACTTTACTGTTACCAAGGTCATACTAAATTAATCTCGTAGTTTGTGCTTTGGTGTGGTCGAGGGTTGGTTATGCCTGGCGTCATTTTACACCTGTATTTATTAAAGGAAATTAAGATGAAACGGATGCTAAATCAAATTGGTGTTTGGGTTTACGGTTTTGTTTCAATTAGAATAAATTATGAAGGATCTCCATTACCGCAAGAGTTTTGCCTTAACGAGGAAAGGAGATATCAAAGTTTGAGCTCTTAATGCAACGATTGGAGCCACGTCGTGTTTATTTCCTTCCAAAACAATATTAATGAATTGAGATGTCGGAGGTATAAAATAGAATTAACGCAAATAAGATTCCCATGGTATTCAGGCCCGGGTCCTGATAATGTGCGAATGCCTCTGGATGCAGCTATCAATGAAAAGTCAGTGACTGAACTCTTATGCATGTCTTAAGCAATGCAAATTAAATCGTACAATACAAGGTTCATTCAGTTTACTGTACAAATCGATGCCGAGTCGTTGTAGTAAGATAAATGTATCCATTTGATTAAATTATTTACTCAAAATGTCGCAAGTAGAGAAAAAATTATTGCTACTACGTTTACTTCTTTAATTAACAATAATTAAGGATAAAATTATTTCAACTAAGATTGTTTGTTGACTGCTATTAGTCGAAAAAATTTAGTTACCTATTTACCAAGCTCATCTTACGGGCAATTGCCTGAATACGGTCTGTTTGTAGTGAAATATTGAAAATTGTAACTAATGATTACTCACGGACCATGGAATATAATAAGAATACACAGACTCAGGAAGGAGCAGAAATTTTTATAAAAGCTTCTCATTTTAGAGCTAAGAGGGAGTACTCCAAAGACAAGAGAGCAATGTCATCACCCAATTTCCATGCACGACGAACATTAGCGAGCTACGTTAACAATCAAAAGCTATCATTAACAACGGCATTCACAGTGCTTTGCTGTCCGAAATGTCCGAAGCCTAAACCAACAGTGACGCTGACAGCATCGGAGAATTGCGATGGGATGCATCGGATGGCTCGCCAAGGATAAGGGCGCTTAATGTTTCACATTTAGTTGATTTAAATTCTTTCAATTCTCAATATATTCTTCCATCATAATATTTTAAACGCTTTTCGTAGAGCGTCCTTTAAGGAAATCCCTTTGAAAAATAAACGATAACATTAATTTTTTTTAATTGGACGGGACACATGAAACCCTCCTTTCCTAACAAACGCTTATTTTCGAATATTGAATCAAAATTTAAAAGCGTAAGATACATCAATGACAAGCTTAAATAAGAATAATGTCATTCTGTTTATAATTGCAACTTCAAACAGAGAAACTGCTTCTGCGTACCCCTGTGACAAAGGAGAAAATAATATCAAGAAACAAAATCAGAAAAACTTTAAAGAGCTTCCGATCTTTTTTTGAAATATGATAAGAAATTGACTTTCAATTAGCGAAATCAAAAATATGGAAAATTTACATCCATAACAGTGTAGCTTGGAACTTAAATTTTTTAAGAATATTCGAAGAATCCTTTGAATCAATGGGTAACTTAGAAAGGAGACTCCACTGATTTAAGCCTGGAAAGCACTTACAAGGAATACTCTCAAAGGGAGATATGAAGCATGTTTCGTTTCAGTCCCCAAAGAACGGCAGCAATATCCTTTTAACCCAATATTCATCCTCAAGGTCGGAATATTTTTTGGAGCTGAGAAATTTAAGACTATGTTCCAATAAGGAACAAGGAATCGTCTTCCAGCTCAAGACTCTCAAATAGTTTGAAGAAATGAGGTTGAAGGTGCGAAGAAATTGATTTTTGAAAGTCGGAAAGGATACCGTGACCACAAAGTTATTCTGGAAAGTGGATACCCAGTAAGTGTGAAACTTGAGTGAAGCGTGACTTCATCTTCACGACAAACCACTCCTGTGAATATTGGAAACGTACTATTAGGAAAAGTGTTGTGAAACTAGGAGAAGAGGAGAACATTCTCCGCTCACTTCGTCAGATGGAACGAAAGGAGTTTCCTCAGGAGCATTTGTTTTATGCGCTGGAATAACATAAAGCTAAATAGGCTTTCACAAAATGAACGCTTTATCTCTAAAATATATCAGTGGACTTAGCAAATAGCAAATTTGCAAACAGTAAATTTGCTTCTAGCGTGAGCATTAGGTAAGATGAGATGGCTTCGAAAAAGGGAGGTAAATAAATTAAGGTTGACAGGAACAGGTTAAGGAACCTAAGGCATTCAAGACAAAGTAATTGGAAGTTATATGCTGTGAATAATCATCAATTGAAAACTTGTAAGGAATACTCAGTGTGAAAATATTCGTTGGGACATATTTCCGTTAGTAGCGATAGGATTTGACATATTTATAAAGGTGCCAAAAGAAATTCAATAACATACCAATAAAAATAATTTTGAGCGTCGCGTTTATTATATATCTTTTCGCATATTGTTATCTGGAAGTAAGCTGTAAGATCAATCGCTAAATATTGACTAAATTTACTTTCGAATTTCATTACCAGCACGGGTAGGACTCACGGGTGTCCTACCCGTGCCCTGAAGATGGTAGCTTGGCTAGCGAAATGTACATTGGTTGTGACGATCTGCTTGCTTTTTGGTGATATTTGAGTACTCCTTCATTTAACGTTAATGTTACCATCAGTGGTCCGTCTACTTCTTCGAATTTCATAGAAAATTCTTAGTTCCAATTTTACCTAACAGATCATAGTTTTCCAACCTAGTAACACATTGTGAGCATAACTCATTTTTGCTTTTTTTCCATTTTTACAGCAGTAAAACAGAAGTTCAAAATTTTTTATGAATCTTTGAATATTATTCAGAATCAATTTATTTTCCTAGAGGAGTATCAAAGGAAAGGGATCTTCCATGAATTGATTGCGAGTAAATACTGTATTTCTTGAAAGAGATGCTTTCAAGGAAGTTCTCATTTCCTACTACGAAAAACTTACTGTTAGTTCCTAATAACCTTCGTTAGGAAACATGTACAATTAGAGAAGAGAGGAACACCCAGAAAAACGAGTACAGAACGACAAAAACCCTAACCTGGGGAGGCGCTGGTAATTCAATTTCCCCCCTCGAACTTATGCAACGCGAGGAACACCTGATCCGTGACGCATGAGGGAGCGTACTAAACAACTGGAAGGATCAAAGACATCGGAACCATATGAGTTATCACCGCAATTCATGCACTTGCGCACTTTCCTTCGAAAAAATAGATGGCAGCAACATTTCTGAGAAAATATCAGCGAGCACTGGGACGATTTGTTTATGACTGTTCTCTAACAGAATGACTAACTAATCTCTGGCGATTGCAAGGAGGATATGGAACAAACGCGAGGGAGCGCGAAATGAAAGGATCAGCACTTGCTATTTAGGTGACTGTTGTGTGAAAAGAGATTTTTGTCAACCATACTTCACACAATCTTCACAAACAAGAGCGTTACAAAAATTCATAGTGAAAGAAAACATGAGAATAAATAAGAGTTTCACTCGTTCCAGTGCATCTATATTGCCTTTTTTCATTCTTTAGTGAATGAAGAAACTTTGCGAAGCCTAAAACATGAATTGCTTCGTTATAATCCCATAAATACTTATTGATGAAAATAATCTAAAAAATCGAATTGATTCACTTACACGACAGTCAATTAGGCATTATTAAGGTCTCCAAGATGTAGTATTAGATCGGGGTCTGCACTATTGACAGGCAGGACCTCCTTTAATTTTGGTTGATAATAATTGAAAACTGAAATTTAATAAAAGTGTTTTTAGAATCTCAGCTAGAAACGTGTCTTTATCACTAAATAGTAATACTATTAATATACAGTACTGGGGGGGGGGGGGCAATAGGTCGATCGCGATCTGGGATGTTTGGTCAATCGCGACAAGTCGTCGTGAAGATTCTTTGTTTCACAATAATTTCTATTACTTAGATTACTTACACATCTACTGTTGTATTCTAGAGTTGATTGTAGTGTTCCTTAGATATAACAAAATGCAGAATAACGCTTGGAAACACGACTATCAACCGTTTTGGTTTCAGTAAATGCGAAAACTTGTTTCCCCAAATCGATCGTAGTCGAGTCATTTGTATCAAAGTCGATCGCAGCTGGCGATAAATTGGCCAGCTGTAGTGCCAATAAAATGTAGCTATAGTGAATAAATAGTAGTATAACTTACATTACTATTAAAATGGCACATAGCCAAAAGGGAATAATTGATACATGACTGTCGTTTACTACACAGATGTTTATTTAGCAATCACAACTGAATTTTTTTTAACCTTCAGTCAAACATATATATTTATGATGAAAAAATAAAAGCCCAATGTCAAAGGCCTAGAATTTACACAATAATATATATCTCAGAGAAATAATAATAGGATGAAAAATTTTAGTTTTTAAAAGCCTGAAGTCTAGACAAAACTCAAAAACCGCCTTTGGCGGGTTCTTATCATAATGGTCTTTCTGTATGCCTTTGTTTAATGCATTGGTGAGAAAAGGACGAATTAGGGAGCCTTTAGGATTTACAAACAATTCTCTAAATGAGAGCGATCTCAGAACTAAATACACTATTGTGTATTATAAATATTTACAATTTCACATTTACTACCGTACACAAACTTAGAACATGATGGGCGTCTCAGCATGAATTGAATGGATGTGAATCGTGAATGAATCACGATTAAAAGGAAGTTAGTCACTGAGCGAAGTAATCAAAGAATGGATAGTTTGAAAATTAGTGCAAAGCAACATTAACAGCTTGTTAATTGCGTTTACTAAACTGGATAACAAAACCAATTCTAGAGCTACATTAGAAGATTAGACTATGTTTACATAATAGAGTGAGCCATTTTTCTTAAACAAAGAACCGTGTCGGTGTTTGACGAGTAATAGATTACTAGATGAAATCTAGATGAATGTTCGGTTAAGTGAGGAATCTAGATGAAAGTTCGGTGAGTTCGAATTCGCCAGTCATGCCTTATTCTCTGCGCTAGGTGATACGTTTTCTCTAAGTGTACCATAACTGATGTTTTAGAAAATTAATTACGTAAGTCGACAGAAAATAACAATAGTAATAATTACAATGATAGTTGAACGAATATATGTCAAGAAATGTATGTCGAACGAAAAAATCCTCAAAAAAAGTACTTAAAAAGACTTTTCAAAAGAAATATTGTCATACCGCCATCAGGAAGGGAAAAGTATTCGCAAAGGTCCCAGAATCATTGCCACCTAGGCATTTTATCTATATATAAGCCCATGGGCGACAATTCAGTGACATTATTGCATTACCTGAAGCTTGGTAGCCTATTTATTTTTATTTATAAGATTATATGAGAAACGAATAAGCAAATAAAAACTTCTATTGAATCCGGTATAGGGTAAATGTAAATCTCTATCCTGTACCCTAAAAGAGTAAAATAATAATGTTAGAAAAGCGGGCTATTCAAAACAAAACGATTCGAAACTTCTTGTCTCACCTTGCTGCGCGTATTTTATAATCTACAAACAATGAATCTAATTCTAAAAATATTTAGGAAAACTGAAGGTATAAATTATGACAGAGCAGAGCAAAGTAATACCAAATTTACCTTTGGTTTTAATGCCTGCTGCAACCTAACGAACGTTGTTTATGCTAATAAAAAACTGTTAGCTATCAAAGGTAAATATTGTTAAAATCATCCTCGTTATCTGTCCAGATCATAATTCCTCCCTGTTTTACGACGAGAAAGACAGGTGCTTCTGGTGCAATAAGAACAATCGGAGAGTTAAGGAACAATGAGCTGCCATCAAAACAAGTCGCTGAAGAGCGTACGTTCATTACGCAATATTGTTTCCATGGAAATAACGCGCTAGTCGAAGAAACCTTGTTATTTGTCTTCCTACGAGCGAATGAACGTAAGTGTATTTTGCTTTTAAGTACTTCCACGCGTATTTTTGCAGAAAAATCACAAAATTTGGATCTATTCATTGATTGTTACAGATTTTAATTTAAGTACACTGTTGCCTAAATATCTCATGAACATAGGGATTGAAATATTATACAAGTGATTAATGAGTATATGGTATTGAATCAAAATTGGGTAATAAATTTTGATGATTCGTCATTCTTACTAACTAATGAAAAGCATTTTCGTAAAATATTGAAAGCGTTTCATAGAAATTTAGAGCTAAAATAATTGTTACGTAGAAATTGCCACTTTCGATTATTATTTCGTAAAAAAATTCATGTATTTTCACCTATTGCGTATTCAGGAACTATCGAACGTAAGCGATCATTAGGATATCCACGAATATTGATTAACTATGGATACGCATTGAAGATTGTTTACCTTAAAATAGAGATAATAATAATTTCTGTGTTGGAAAAAAGTCATGTCCTTCTCCCGTCACGGAAAAAATATCGAGGTTTCAAATGTGCGTTTACCTTTTGATGGAAAACAGCGAGATTTTCTCTACCATAAATTCGTGTCCTTAAGTTTCAACTGAAATAAGGCTGATGGTAAAACTTGAACTTAGCAAAAATAAATAAAACCTCAGCCATAAAATAGTAATAATCAACCGAACCCGTTCATTGCGCGAGTAAGACAAATATTAGGTCCTCCGAGAAAGCCAAGATTTTACCTTAGGTAACAAACTTACGTCAGAAGGACAGAAAACTCCTCAGATGTCAGTGATGTTGTTTATTGAACACCGTGTATCCACAGTAATGATGCCCTTGTGAACAAATCCATCGGTAAACCAACTGAAGGTTGGCGTCTGGAAAAATCTAAATTAGACCAGACTACGAGAGGAGCCCTTGAACCTTTCCAGATCTGACCAAGAGCCATTAGCGCCCTCTAAGAGAGATTATTGATTATTCAAATCAGATATGGGTGACCTATTTTGAACGCAATTGCCCTGGCACGCCCCGAATCACTGTATTTTTGCTTCAGAATGTAATTGATATGAGAAAGATGAAACTGCCCCATTATCCCAAAAAAGGTGAAAGAATCCTCCATTTTGAAGGACCTCTCCACTTGACCTACTGTATCCCATCCATTTCAAGGTTGACCTTTAGGGAAAAGTTGCTTTTCAATTTTCTGACACCTTTAGTTGCACCTTGACCTGTTTTCATCCTACGAAAGTACTGATATGATATTTTCAAATGTGAATGACATCCAATAACTCTAAATTGAATTAACCTTAACTCGAGAGGTTTTAATTCCAAATATTATAATTTGCTTGGAGGAAAAGTTTCTAGTGTACTTCAAAGTCTTTTAAGGGCCGTAATTATTTTCAGGGAAATTTATAGCTCACTCCTATGCCTAAATTAGCTCATTTTTCCCCTTCCAAGGTTTGTTATGCCAAGGAGAGTGTATAATACCATGCAGAGTGTATAATTATTGAATATTCAACCGTGTGAAATAACTGCAAATCTGTGAATTTCCCAATTAAAATTTAAGTTGCTTACTACCTTACGGTTGAAAAAAGTTATTTATCGACTCCAAAAATTTTTGGTATCAAAAATTACAAATCAGTTTTTGTGGGAGCGTATAGTCGTAATTTTACAACTGAAGCACTTATCTCTGAAATTAATTTCTTCTGGGTAGTTTATCAGCTTCTTCGACGAATTTCAAAGTAAACACATTTTAACTTCCATGTTAATGGCATCTTTATAATAGGTATGATCACAGATATAATAAATGCCAGAGCACTATCAAGCTCAGCAACAGCAATGATTGAAATCGATATTGTGATTGAATATTTGTCTTGGCTAAGAGAAATTGAACTGAAATTGAATGCCATGTATATCTTAGTTCTATAAATATAGCGAGGACTGAAGTGATTAGAGATTAGATAACAACTACCAGTTGTTTCTTTTCATGCACTAAAGGTAGCTTTAATTAGCGATACACCTTCTCATAAAAAATAAGGAAAAATATTCCTGTGTCACTCTTTTGACGTATTTTTACCTCCATGTTATTACACTACTTTAGCTGGATTCTGTCCTATTTATGCTTCCTTAGAACTTCCCGACAGCAATTAAAAACAGTAATTTTCCTCTTGCCTCGTTACTTAAACATTTAACAACGCGATGAGAGAAAGGTAAACATTGAGTTACAGAAAATGATGGTAAAAATATTAATGTAAATTTTAGTGAACGCCATCACAATAGCCGAATATCGTTTACAGTTACATTTCTTCGTTTTTTATTAGTGAAATTCCAGTCCGTGGTCTCATATCCCCGCACCCAGTCTGATCATGCTAAAACTCTCTGGACAGCATACCCTCAACTTAATAAGTTAACCTTAATGAAACATGAAAAAGTATGAATGCTATTCAGTAAGACTTCGTTAAATTTTGTAAATCTTAATAACATAATTCAACCAAAAATTTAATATAAAGCATTCCCTTAACAGTGTGAGAGAGACGCGGCACGGTAGTTCAGTGGTTAGAATACCTGCCCGGAAAGTGGGAGACCTGGGTTCGAGTCCCAGTCGTGTCGCTATTTTTCACACTTGTTATTCCTTTGGGATTTTCGTAGGTTTTACAATCTACTAAGTTACCTTCCTTTCCTTTATCCTTAATATGGATTGTTAATTACATCAATTATGTCCAACCATTTATTGAAATATTTAAAATAAAGTAAATTTGATCGTTAGTTACCAGAAACAAATCAAAACATTCCTTGCAAGTTATGGAATATTTTCAATACTTGAAAATAATTCCTATAAAGGTATGCATAGGTAGTGCTGCATGAATACTGAATAACATCAAACCGAAAGGGATATAGTTTTTATTCATCGACAAATAAAAAACATTATCTTAAACCTGCAGAGGTAGGTAATATGTGAAATGTCAGACGGTGCAGCATTTGTGACAAACGTATGAGGACGCCAAGAGCCGTGATGCTTAGATGGGCGTGTCTTTCATGTTGACATGTTGAACCAAAAGAGGCGGGGAATGGCACAGGCTGTTACCATCGCGGATAAAAAATATAAGAGAGAAAGGAAAGGATATAGAACGTGATCGCTTCGGCCTTTTTATTTGCTATCCGAAAAACATATAGCGAAGGACCGAATCCGATCCACCTTACAGAACTCGCAGAAATGTAAGGAATATATCATTTGCTGCCTACCACCAGTTCCTTCACCTCTTTCGTCTAAAAATTGTACTGAAATATTGAAAATTTAAAAATCCAATCCCTTAAAACACGTACGATGAACCTATCCTTTTACGGTTACTACGCAATTTTTTATTTCATCTCTTTTAGTCGCTGCATCAAATTGTTTCGCTACTAAGGGAAAAGAAACTGAAATATAAAGAAATGACAATAGAAATTCAATATCTTTCTCTATTATGAGTTTACATATTTTAGTCGGAGATTGAATTTGTATTACCTCCAAGGAATTAGAAAATGTACGCAATTTTAGAAACAATATTTTACTAAAAGTACCGATTTTTTTTCTAATATTAGCATATTTTTCCCGAAAATGACGTGAGCTATGAATATCAGTCATAGAAAAAATTTGCGCCACATATGGTTAATCAAACGTACCAGATACTTTTCTTTGCAATGCATATACTTTGGAGCAAATGAGCATATGTGGGGGCCTCTCGCAGAAATCAATATGGGGGGCCTCTACAGGTGAAAATATGGGGTCCCAAGACCTCAGAGACCTTTTTGCGGGAGCTGTTTGTCTATCAGTGCGCCACTACTATTGAGCTTAACGAAAAATTGCTCCATAAAAGTAGAGTATTGACATGGACACAGCTCATACAAACATAAACGATTGTTTTAACCTCCAGAATCCAGCGATTTTTTTAAATCGTGGAAGATATAAAAACATAGCGGAAAAATACTCTTATGAAGTCCATACTCAATTTGTTATGATGATGCCTCATCAGCGCTGTTGTGTTCCCGCATCGCACATTTTTATTTTCTTAGTGTCGAGAGTTTAGGTTGCTGAGAATAAATTAAAGGTGCAGAAGAATAGCGTCTCCCTCATCACTACTTTTAGAATAGAAAACGACACATCATCTGTCTTTCCACATCTTTGAAGTGCAGATGTTGTTTGTTAATGCCAGGAAATCGCGTGCCGAGCCCGTTAGTGGGCGGAAGAAAACGTAGAAGATTCTTCCCTATCTTTTGTCTGCATGGCTAGAAATCCTGGAAGGTAAAATTGCTTTAGTGTCAAAGAAATGGGATACAAAGGAAAGAGTATCTATCTTGTTCAAAAATGAATCTACCGACCGTTTTTAAGATGACTGTTTTATTTCGTTTGTATGATTGAAAATCATTATGATGCACCCTAAAGCGCAATTTAATTGATATGGTAATGCAGTGCTATCATATACAAACCATTCAATACGTTCCAGGTCTTTCAGAATCTCCAAAGAATAAAAACCATCGCCTTATATTTGAGGCTATACATGCGCGTGCGCCTTTACGTATTTGCACGTAAATGATAATTTTTGAAACATGAAATGTTTATTCGGTAAAGTATATATAATAAATAAAAATCACTCTTGTATTAGACATCCTATCTCTCAGAAAGAGTCTTTCAAAATATTCATGAAAAGACATTCTCACCTTTATAGAATATTTTTTCACTTAAAATCGCATCTTAAGTCATAAAATCGTTTGTGTTGAAGTTGAAATGCAGATGATGCTAAAAAAAGTATAATTATTTATGATTCTTGTCCGAAAAAACCATCCACTTCTACATCTAACGCCGAAATTATCTCTGTATTCCCGTTTATAGCAGACATACAAGAAGAGTAATGTCCCGATATTAAATTAAGAGAAGGAACACAATTTCCTTTTACCATTATAAATCCATGCATGAAAATAAAATCCAGAATCCTTGGCCCATTTGGAACACAAAGGAACATTTTACTTCGCTTTCGCAACAGTTCGGAATACACGGAAAACTCAAACAAAAGGAAGTGATAAGCAGGACAAATTCCTTGCAAAATACAATGGCCATTTTAATAAAAGTTGAGCGACATAATACATGACTGCAATTAATTTATATAATTTGTATATTAAACCAGAACAACGAAATTAATTTGCCACAAAATGTCATCATACATTGATGAAGCATATCTTTCCTATTATATCTCTCCTAGTTTAGAAATCAAATAGGAGTTTGCTGTTTACTTTTGCTGCTAATACTCAATTTTAGGAAAGGGTTGCTTTAGTTAATATCTATTCCTATTTCAGTTTAATTGCAGTTTAAAAGAACTCCAGAAACCACCAACAGTAGCATTTTGTCCTATGTGCATTTCACCACCAATGACAGCTTCCTCAGGGACCAGAGCAGAACGATCAACTAATTATTCTATCTATTCCCATGGTTAATCATTATAATAATTTTCTATGACATATTAATAACATTTCCTCCCCTATTTTTACTCTTCTATTTCATCGATTCTCCTCCAAAATCATTTATAGCTCAGGATATCATTCATATGTTTCAGTTTGATAAAATTACGGAGATATCAAACCCAGTATTGCTGATCCTTGAACGACGAACAATGAAGAAAACAGTGTGGTTTCTAAACGGAGTACCTGTTCTATTTGCAACACTTTAACTGTATATTTGCTGGAGGCCGCTAGACATCCTGATCGCAAAAAATAATCCTGCGGTCCGCGTGGGTTTCAAATAGCGTCTGCAAGTAACCGTAGCTGAAAATATGAATACGCCGCCTGGCGGGAATCAGCGGCGACCCAGAAAACAGAATACCCTTATGTAGACAAAGAAGAATCGGAGCCATCTCCGAAATTACTTTCAGTCCTCTATTTCGGCTACAATAATCAGGGTGATGCTAGTGAAGTTAAAATCTGTATTTCGAGCAATTTTCCCTTTTCTTAATTTTGTAAGTCAGGTTTTCCTGCTAATCAGAATGAGAATTAACATGAATATCGTGGTGACATCCCACACAAAATTTAATCAATAGATTAACTAATTCAAGACCTCAAGATTAAATATATAATTTGCATTCCATTTCCATTATCATTATAAATGGACTTAGGATGGCTATGCCTATTCGTTAAGGAGGATGTAATTCTGCATGACAGCACGGTTTAAAATATTGAGCTTATTCCACGTATCATAAGCGTTTTGTAATTATTTGTCAGCTCTAAAAAGCTTTTCTATAAAAGCATCTTTCATTTTTCGTCAGTAATAATAACGTTCCTTAAATGCCTTTATTAAACTTATAAAATATTCACCACCAGACTAACGAACACGAATAAATTACGGTAGTGCTCCAACAACAATAGTAATTTTCTGAATTCCTAGAGCTAATGCCGAATATGAGCGTGTGCGTGAAATAAAACTTTAGCACGAGTTCATTAGAATTAAATTCGTAAAACTTAATTTAAGTATTGATTGGTCGAAAGCGTGACCAGGCTACATTAATTGTAGATTTGACTACAAACTCACTAAATTGCCTGAAGAATTTTAATTTATGAGAGAATTCTCTGATGTCGGATAATTAATCTCCGGAAAAAAGGAAACACGCTACAAATAAGTTAATGGAATATCTGCTTAAGGTATAGTATCGTATTTTCCCTTTATTTCTTTGAACGAATTTTTCTTATCGTAAGAGCCTTTGAAAAAGTTAATAACTAAAACTATTCATGCAAGGCAGCGATGGAAGGTTTAACAAAGAAAATTTAAATACATTTAAAAGATTTAAAGAATTTAAATACATATAAAATCACTAAGAAAACATCTCCGCAGCGACCCCTCTGACGCAATCAAAGATACATAAGCTCAAATCAATACTCGAGAGGCCGAAACCAATGGTTCGACGATAAAATTGCTAAAAACGATCTTTCAACAAATGACCTTCGAAATTTTGGCGTTCGCTTATTGGTCCACAGTTCTCTCTCTCTCACTCCCATTTAATCAATCCTGCGACACGGACTTCTCTGACGGTGCTTACGTCATTCGCTTGTGTTTACTTTATACTACGCCCCCTTTCTCATCTGCAATAATATACGGAGAGAGAACACAAGACAAAGAAAGGACAGATTTAACAAGGAATAAGAAGAACTTGTAACGAGCCCGAATAAAAATATCTACTAACGCAATAAGAAAACAACGATTATTCTTTGTAGATCGCTATTTTTCTAAAGTCAAGGATTATACACTTAAAATAGCCATTATCGATATTCGAAACGTTTTCTCATTTGCATAAAAAATTTTAATACCTCACGACATATATTTGTAAGTATGAGATGTAAAATGTATGTATGAGGTGTAAAACAAAGTAAAAGGTAAAGTAAATGTAGAGAAATTTCCCAATGAGTTGATTGCATCAATTCTGTAACTGTGTTTCTTTACGTACCGTTCTTTCCCGTGATTTTCCGATATAATATCACTTGAGAGTTTTCCATGATATGAGAGAAAGTATACATATATTGATACAAATATCAAATTTTCAAGAAAGTCCTCAACGATACGGCTATGAATAAATTACTCAGGTCGTAAAATAATTATCATATTTTTCAAAAATTTTCATTTTATCTGTATTCTATTTTATCCCATCCTTTTGGTCAGCAATTGAAAAAGGAATTTTAACAGTTACCATGGGTACATGGTAACTGGAAGCAAATAAATTTCTCACTCACACACCAATACGTTAACGGTCTGGTTGCTGGGAACTTATCTCGGAGCCAGTTGCGAGTTTCATATTGGATCATAGCAATTTTATTCTCTTCATTAATAAATTTATCACACAAGATCACTGTTATAATCCTGAATGAGCCTTCTCCAAATGAATCAAAGACGTAATCAACTCAAGGCAGAAGGCCCTTAAAGGAAAAGTGATCTCTACCTTGAAGCAATATCAGATGCCAGCAAAACTCACTGCTCGTGACGAGGGTCAACTTGTGTACACGAACATCACTCTATCTGAATCTACTTCCTGGTCACCTGAGGTAACATACAGCTTTAACACATCTGAACCGGAAGACAGCACTCTAATTTCATTGCTATTATACTCTACAGAAATGATTAAAGCGGGAAAAAATAATCGAAGTGTGTTTAATTAAAATCTTTAAAATAGTTTCAGAAATACTCTTCGATTTCAATAAGAATTAGGTAGACAAAACGATATCGGTGTTATCGCTACAGTCCCTAATGACGTGCCCATATTTTTTACCATATTCTCCCCTCCATACCTAAAAAAAAATTTAAGAAAGCTTATAAATCCGAAAATGTTCCATAAATGCAATAAGATTTGAGCATAATATTTTTGATAGAATTGTCTCGGTATAACTTAAGCAGAGCCATATTCCATTGAAGGATCTCTGTCACTACTTCATACTTCTTCAAAGCATACCGCCTTGGACATCTTATGTATAGAAAACAAATTATTACGAGTTTGAAATAGTAAACTAATTTTAATTCAATAGTATTTTTAACGTTCGATGGTAGATTAAGAAAGACTCAAGCATATAATTTATTAAATGCCAAAATTATATACGGGTATATTAACCAAACTATAAATTAAATGTACTATTAATATAAGTCTATTAGTACACTCACGGTAAATTCAATATAGCGTAGCAGTTTAGCTATCGATAATAGTTTACCAGTGAAACGTTTGGAAGCATATAACAGACATGCTTTTATTACTTAACAGCGCGACCATATTGAAAAGTATACTTTTAATTTAAATATGTGCAACGATGATTCTTTTCTCTGGGGAAGAAAACAGTTCCAAGTGGAAAGAATTTTCTCTCGTAAATTCCTGGAGCAATCAATCTAAAGTAAGACGTGAACTAGCGCATGAATTCGGTTTCCGTAAACCAATTTGAGATATTCCTGTGAGGGCTCTCGAAAGCACGGAGGCCTCAACGCCTATTTTGCGTCAAATCTGATACGAGGCGATGTCCTAATTTTAGAAAGGCATCCGACGAGAAAGTGTGAGGATAAATCGATAGAATTATGCAATACCCTGGGCGTCGCAGATAAATTTACGGAAGACCTTTTCGGAAAAAGAAATAAAATTGATCATGACATAAATATCTGCTCTATTTTTTGATAATTTCGTGCAAACAACGTGTACTGCTTTTGAATTTCAAAATCTTGGGAGTTTTGCAATAAAAAATGAAAATCAGAAACATTAATTTCTTTGAAATTTCCTCACTTGTTATAAAAATAATTTTCATATTCGTTTACATGCGGATTTTAATTATATGTTAAGAGAAGAAAAAACTATATGAACCTGTGACTAGAATTATAAAATAGATACTATTGAATATATATTCTTCGGCATTAAGAATGCTCCAAGAAGATGTTGGGGAATACGAAGACTAATGAGAAGAATTCGCCTTAAAATCACCTTCGTTGGCCGTAATGCGATTTTGCGTAAGATAGATAGATAGATAGACTCTTTATTGGCGAGGTTAGGCCCATATGGGCCTCTCTTCCACCTAATCTCGTATGTCATTATAATAAGTACAGAATATAATTATAACTAAAAGAATGCTGTGTGGGAAAAAGCATTGCAACTGAAGGTTGCCAAAGAAAAAAACCCACGTTGCGGGAAAACACCCACAGAGAAGGGGAGTGAAAAAACCCGCGAAAACACAGTACATGTATATAAAGACAATAAATAATACAGTAAATTTAAGGTAAGAATAAGAACAACAAATGAAAATGAATTATAAACAACAAAATACTAAGAATGTAGGTTTAAATGTTACAGTAAGGTTCCAAATCATAAAATAAATATACACAGAAGGAAAAAAATGACCACAATCATTGATTGTTAGTTGAAAATAATAGTAACCAATATGTTTTCGTCGTTTATGGTACTTTGTATGTTCGCGCATACATGTGGTAGCATCCACCGAAGAAATAGTCTTGCGAATATTTATTCATCAAGAAGTCAGAAAACAACGAATTTCGAACATCGTTTCCGCTCTTCCAGGTAACACTTAATTTGTACTGTGTATTCGGCCTCCATTATTTTTAATATTCTGCGGTAAAATCGGAAATATGATTTGATTTCATATAAACTTCTTCTAGAAGTATGGCTGAAAATGCTTCGACAGCTGAGGTCAGTTCGTAAGTAAGATTCCACCGTGAATTGAACCCGAGACCACTTTCATCGAAAACAAACGCGTTGCCCACTTGGCTATCCGAAAGACCTCTGCTACTTCTCGCGAGTATTTATTACATAAAAGTGTATAAAAGGGTAATTTCGATTCAACCCAAATAAGTATAAATGATTTTCCTCAAGCTATTGCAAGTTTTAGTAAAAGCACTTCGCTGCCAAATAACTCTACCGAGGTTTTCAAAAGAGATATCTCAGTCACCTCGTAAAGTAACTGCAATTCTGGTATTTGCCGGTATTAGTAAGGTATGAATCACAAAATATATCCTCCTTAAACTTCCTGCTACATCGATTTCTCGCTCGAGTAACACGAACGAATATTTCTTTTCAATTACCTAGTCTCTAAGGATTATCCAATAGGGAAATATATCTTCCGCGACACATGGACTTTTTCCGACTTGGTCGTAGAAAAGAACAAAAAAAACTGTGAGGAATCAATCAGGATCCCGATAAGCTAGAAATCCTATCCCTAATGGCGCGAGTCGGAACAAAAAGTTCCTCAATCCCTTTCTCCTTAAAGCAATTCGTCACTCGCAATGATGGTAACAGAGGATTTCCAGTGGGCTCAGTTTCCGTAAATCAATTCAGCATCAATTTTCTCAGAGTGGGGTGTCTTCGCAGAAATCGGAGTCCCAGCCGGCATTCACGGAAGCAGATTAGATGAAAACAGAATATAGTAAGAAAAATACTTGGGAGCAAATGCGGTTCTCGGAATATCTCGACAACAGCGCCACGCGAGGGGAACTGCGTTGACACAAAAAATAATTTTTTAAGCTTCTTTGCTCTTCTAAACTCACAAAACGTGTAGGTGGCGGATAGAGAAAGAAGAAATCCGATAATAAATGCCTTTTATGTAATCTGTTGTTCAACGAAAATCCGAGTGGGCGTTTTCGAGGAAATTCTACGCTGAAAATTACGATTCGCTAAAAAAATGTTTGTTCCGTGTGAATTCTCGGGAATCAGTTAAATTGAGTATATTAATGCGAGTATTAAATTCGTAGCAGAGAGAAGGCATCGTTAACGAAATGTATGCCGATTCAGGATTTTATTTCCGGATTGTTATAAGCCATTTCTTCCTAAATTAATGAACTAATTGATGTTTTCAATTCCTTGAATATTTAAACTAACTTTCCGGAATGTTTGATGGTAGAACTGGAATTATACTTCAATAATAAAGGAAATAAAGGGCAAATTTTAAAATTTGTTACGACGCTGCTACTTCGTATGGCTTTTATCTCTGAAATTCTTCGACGAGAGCTTTTTCAGAACATCGCTGAGAGATTTATGAATAGAGGAGAATTTATATGCTTCATCTTCCGTAAAGATTAATTCATGAAACCTCACCTCGAACTCGATGAGGTAAAACCTCGAAATTCTCACATAAATTTCAATAACAGCTACAACTTTGCATTCTATGTTTATAGGGCGAATTAAAGATTTTGACGAAGAAATACCGTCGCATAGTGCTTTCAGAATCAAAAAGTATATTAATAAAAAAGAAACCATAAATCATTAATAAGCTCAGTTCCCATTTTTCAAATAGTACCTGGGAAGAAAAACCACCATAAAACTGTTTCGGCGATGAAAATATTTTCCCTCAAATTTTAAAACGAATCTATTTTTGTGATAATTCATAAAAGATAAATTTTGAAAAGCATCGTTACAGGGTTGTACAGGGTTTCCCAAATTCAGCATTAACATACCAATTTTCTTAAATCGAACACTTTTTAAGTCAAGTCTATCAATGTTTATCAGGTTGAGGGAAAGGTGTTTAACTTAGCATGAGAAGGCGTGCTCCCTAAAACCCAATGATAGACAATGATTGCGACATGACAGGGACTCAAATCCAGGTATCTCACATTCCGTCCCAGAGTACCTTCCAAGAAAGCGGGAGACCTGGGTTCGAGTCCCATCGAATGTTTATCAGGTTTAAAATGTGCTACAAGTGTACTAAATTTGTATGCACGTAGTCTTTCCGAAATGTTTATTTTAGTTTAAATTCCTTTTCAGAAGTCTTAAATAATGGAGACAAAAGAACAGATATTTGATTTAATTTCCCGTATCGGAGGAGTAAAAGTAAACTAGTAAGAGAAACATTTCAAAGGCGATTTTATAAACCTGGACCTACAGAAAAAGCGATTCGTAGACTTTGAGTAAATAAAACCTGGATCCTTACACAATGAGGTCAAACCAAGCTAAGAAACTAACGAAACTGAACATTTTCGATGACTATTCCAAATCGAAGGGAAGGCCTTGCGTTCAACACAAGAAAAAGCCTTATTATATTCTATTACTGCATTCCCTTCGTGAAAAAAATTAGCTAACCTCTTTTATCATATGTTAAGTGTGATAAAAATTAATAGACTAGAGTTTTTTAAAAGTTACCGATTTCACAAAAATAGGTATTTACTTTTGGGTTACATTGTACTTTCGTTCAAGCTTTACATAAGATTCTATCGTGCATCTTAGTTCTTCAGTGCATTAAAATTCTTTTCCCCAAAAGTTTAACTCAATCCACTTTCGCACGATTACAACTTAATGCAATTTCTTAGGATGAAGTGAATATTTTGCCGCATACAACAGGCAGAAGCTTTACGTTCCGCACGCTTCGGGAATACTAAAGGGAAGACCTACAAATAGCAAATCAAATCAGCGAGCAGCCGCTCATTCGAATTCCGAAAATGGTATTCGTTATGCAATGATTCAATCGCATTTGTCCTGCTAAGAATAACCTCTTACCTAATGCGAATTTCCTTTTCGATGGGTATTCCTTTACATTTACATTTAGAGAGGTACTGAAAAGTGAGCAATATTGAGAACCCATCTTGAAGTTAACTATAGAATTATCACAAGCCTACATTCATTGTACACAACATTCACTCCTTAAATTCATATCTACATTTATTTATATCTCTGAAAAAAGCTTTTCTGATGTATAAAGTATGTAAAGTAAGGATCAATTTTTGCAACATAAAATGAGTTCCGAACAACTTCTAAATTTTTTACGTAAAAATGTATTACTGGTAAAGGAGATATCTGCGTATGTTGTATAAGCGTATCTTTGTGTTAGAAGAAATCTGTATTGTAATGGTGTACTGCTGTACTGATGTGATAATCTAATCTGATTTATATTTTAACAATAAAATTCTATTCATTAGTCCATACTTAACGCTTTATTAGTAGTAATAATTTACTCCTAAACTAAATAATATTCTTGGTGCATCATTCGTAATATTAGGAATTTGAAATTGAGATTATAAGGTTTCTCTTGCCTTTCCTTTTAAAGTATAACACTCAATGTCAGATTATGGTAAAAAACATTAATGACTCAGTGTTTACATATAGAAGCTAAGCTATTTTTATATAGACGTATTATCGATGAATTTTAGTTTAATTATTGATAAAATTTATTTTAAGAACATCTTACACATAATATGATCGTATTTATTTTGTAATCGATAAACGATGAGAACTTCCGCATCTGATTGTAATTTTTTCTCATCTCTTTCTTAAAAACTGTATCAAGACTATATGAATTTGTAAATGATTTAAAACTATTGAACTTTTGCTGTTACGGTTTTCTCCGCCCTACATGATATGGCAACCAGAGTAGAGAATTTCCCACAAGACAAACCTTGTTTCCCATGGAGACAATAAAAGTGACCACGTCTTTATTGAGAGATTTATAGATTATTGAAATCAATCGAACGATTAAACTTTTTAAATCACGCAAGAAACCGTATCTTAACCAGGATTCGAAACCGTGAATTCAGTATTCTGAGGCTAGTACGCTAACTGTTAGAGAGGAAAAGGGAAATTGCTGCTATTAGAATAGAGATATAAAATACTCGGGGCGACCCGAGAGACTGCGAGGTAACCAGATCAAGGAAGAAACCAATACGTATTAGAATAGCAAAGCTATCATCTAGCCAAACTATCATGATCTTTATTACGTATTATGTCCTTCTCAGAAGTTTGATCGATTTTTCTCAGAGTTCGATGGTTTCCTTGATTTGGTCACCGCATGAGCTCTGAGGCAGCCACCTAACAGCTTAACGTGTATTTAATATCTCTATATTAGTACTCTAATCCCTATCTCATCAATGCCGGCTAGATCCAACAATCAAATATCTTATATTTAAACGCATATAATTACGATAAAAGGATTGGTACGAACGCATTCAGTTAGTTGAAGATTGAAGCAAAAAGCAGAGCAATGCATGGCTCGGAGCGAAAAAAAATGGACTAGATACGAAGTAACATCAGGTAATCTATTTATTTCTTAGAAATATCACTGAGAGAACAAAACATGAAGAATGAATATTAAAGGTCATTTTCCTTAATTTCTTTTTAAACTTTTATATATAAATTTGGTAGAAAAATTTGATAGACTGTAAGAATAGATCCACGTTTTGTAATAACATTTCATAATATCTAAACTTTCCACTTAACATTCCTTCATATCCCTGCCATACTTCCATCCTTTTTTATTTATAAGAACTGTAGCATATGGACTTTCATTTTGTAAACTGGCAACATAAATTTACAGCTTAATAGTGAAGTGAAATTATTAAAAACCATTTTAAGATTAAAGAATTAATTTGAAAAAATATATTTGTGAAAATAAGTAGCTTGATTTGAAATCCTTGAACACGATCTTTACACAAAATTCCAATTTTTTAATGTATTTCACTGATATTAGATTAAGACCGCTTGCAGATCTTGCAGAGAAACCAAGAAAATTAAACTCGTGGAAGTTGAAAAATAAGCGAAACATAAATTTTCTATATTTTTTGTTTTTCACCGGCCCCATGACAAACGACAAAGCGTACGAGGAAAACTGAGATACGAGTATGTACCGTAAAAACAAAGAATGACCTGAATTAAAATCAGATATACAAGAGCGAGTAAGAATGCTCCTACATAGAATCGCATTGGAGTGCAAATGCAAGTCCACTTAGTTTAGATATGAACTATGCCTAGCGTAATCTTGAGCATGATAACCAACCGACTCATTATTCTGTTTCTATATTCTTTGGAAATAATGAAACGCTGTGAATATGATTAAAATCGCAATCTGAAAAATGGCAGATTTTACTTAGAAATAAAATTAAGAAGCTCACGAAGAATATTTTTTCTATCAGTCATTTGGTATAAATTGAAAATACCGGTACAATGTCAATACAATGATTTCTCTTTCGTTCTTTTCATTTATATATTTGTCTCGAGTGAGTTTTCTGCACATTATTAGTAAATTTTCACACTATTTTTGTCATAAGAAAGCAAAAGATAAACTTCACTACTGTGTAATAATAATGTTCAGCTACAGGGTCTATTGTAAAAGAAAGCGTCAAACATGGTTTGACATTTAAATAGATGAAGATAAATTTTCAATCAACATTAAAAGAGACATATTATGTTCATAAAAATAATTATTTCTGGGAATGCTTAGAAAGAATAATATGATTTGTTCTAGAATAATCTGGGATCTTTTATATTTCCTTTAAACATTCGTGTTCTCTTTTGAAAAAGATGTAATTCTAGAAATAATTATCAAGACTTAAATTCTTTAAGAAAATGGCTATCTTTCGATCAACAGATGATTAACCTTGGAACCTTAATCTTAGCTCTGAATACAATATGAATTAATCAAATTGAATTGGAATTCATCATTAATTTAAGGAAATTTCACAATACTTCCAGCCGCCAGCACAAGAACTTAAAGGAAACATGGCTGACGCCATGTCTATCCTAGCACTACTAATATTTCCTTTGATCACCAGGAAAAGCATAATAATCATATTTAAAATATATTAGTCCGTCAGAAACTTTCCAATTACTCCGATAATAACCAGCCGTGCAATTGGTTCTTATCAAGGCGTAGACTTTTTGAAAAACTAAACAACGAGCAACTATGAGCATTTCCACATCCACAAATCCAGTAATAGCTTGGCAACATGTAACATGTCGTAAAAAGCACTCCCGCTAGTAAATTTATGACGCAAATACATACACAGATTTGTTTTCCACGTCAGCTACTAAAGCACTCACTAGCAAAAACTCTCAAAAGGAAGTCCCAAATTTACGCAACCAATTCGAAAGGACAGAAGAAAAACAATACAATCGATACTCCACGGAAAGAAAAATCCAATTCGTGCGTTATTGATTTCTTTCTTTTTTAGACTTTCTCCTAAACTCTGATTTCCTTCTCCAATTGACCTCAGCTAAAAAATCATTTTATTACAGTAATTACCTTACCGATTAGAGTTTATTGAAATTACTTTTCCCATTTCATAATCCATTAATGAAGAGTTCTTGTAATTTTTTAATTCTCGGTGATGTATTTCCATAGCATTTCGCCAAGTTATTTTTCCTGTATGACGAAAGCATTGCAGAACTCTAATCTGGTTTCGCCGGTAACAGAGCTTCCGGTATTCGCCAAGTAATTTGATAGCACCATAACAGCGTCACGGTAGAAATATGGAGATAACGCCAACATTACGTTTGAGAAACGCCCCAAATTTTCACAACGCAAAATCGCAGTGGGATAGCAGCGCAAAAATGTATGAAGCATTCTGCCCGCCCTGAGGCTTGACATTTTACAAACATCTCTTTGAATATTTATTGCAATTTAAAATATTACTCATAAAATGAAGACCGCGCAAATATTCGTTTAGCCTACAAAGTGATGAACTATAATTTTAACTGAAAGTTGGAAATTTTAAATACGATTTGAAACACGATGATGACAGTGATAAGTGAGCTTTAAAAATTTTAAACAAACTACATACGTATGAACATTATTAAAAAAACCGAAAATACCTTTGCTGTATTTGCGATGTTGTACATGGAGGTAATTATTTCGGTCATTCTGCAAAGGAAAATCGAAAGACATGATATACTTATCTCCGATACTGTTTTCTGGAGTAATATTTAGACTTCTGACTATGTCCGAACGGGCGTCTGATACAATGTTTCTATAGCAAAGTGAGCTTCAGCTCACAAAGTTTCCATTGCTTTTCAATTCCTTAAATTATGTACGATATCGCTGAATAACACACACAGATGAAAATACCGAATCATTCGTGAGTCTAGGCTCTCGGACATCCAAGCGGCTGGTTTTCCTCTTTGATGAAAGTGGTCCGGTCGGGGCCCAGTATGTGCGAAATAATCTTAGCCTAGACCTACTGCCACTCGGGATACACTTTAATCGGGAAGATTCCCTAATTCAAAGTATATAAACTAGGCCAATCAACTGAAAGTATTTTTAGAATCAATCTTTTGGGCGGCTATGATCTAAAAAACGCGAAATAAATATTGCTCTAACACACATGAAAAAATATTTACATCCCTTTTCAAATATTATTCCTTATTTTCAGTCCCTTTGTGAATTAATTTTCGTGATGTTTTCAACTTTTCATTTAGACTTATTTTAATTTTTTGCGATCTCTTAGGATTTCACTCTAAAACAAAAATGATTTCCTGGTCTATTTCAGCGAAAATCGCCTGTATATTATCTAATCATTATTTTTCATTGTTCTAACGCTGAGATAAGTCAAGTGGATAGATTAGTGTTTCTTAAGCATAACAAAGCATTTGAGGTCGAGCGCCGTCTCTTAACATACTTTACGGAAGAAAAAACGACAGATGGGAAGGCTGCATCTTAAAGGAGTCTACGAATTCTTTTGTTTATCTCGAGAGGTTTCGAAACCACCCGACCGATCCGTTGTATCCTCTAGCAGAGCTTATGAGATATCAAAGGAAACGCGAGTTGTAATCTCCAGCTAGGGCAACGACACTTCCTCGCTACATTCTGGTGGAGAGCCAATGTTTATGGTGACCGACTTTCCTCGTGAATACGTACCCACCCGCTTGTAGACCCACCTTCACTCTGTGAGGTATTCCAAGGTGTTGACGACGAGGATAATGATTGTATAGGAACGAAGTTGAAAACCGAATAACAAGTTAAAGGAAAATAGACATAAAGGAAGGCTACATACGCATTTGTAATCTACATTATGGTATGTTTAAATCTTAAAATTTAAAATTTAGTACGTCAGTTTCCCCACCATCCTGAGAAGTATGCTTTTTTTATTTTGACATGTGTGCCATTTTATCCGCTTTTCCCTTTAAATTGAATTCACAAATTTCCCTCGAAAGTTTAAAAACCCCTGTTCTACAAGGTTAATCCGAATTTGCATAAATTCTTGTATTTGAGTAATTAGTACCTACTCATACCACTCTTAAGTATCTATTTATTATCTATTTTAACCAACGATACAAATATTCCATTCGGGAGTTACATTAAATATTTATTATGTCTAATGATTTAATGGAAGACTTTTATTAACTGTAAAAAGATTTATCTAAACAGGATAAAGCGGTATGAAATTTTCTACAAATATCATATATCGGCGAAAACATAATAATTATGTGGAAATGTTTACGTTTTATAAATAAATCCTGTAAAGCTATAAATAAATCCTTAATAAATGTTTATACGGACCTAAATGCTGTGTTCACAAAGAATGTTGATCTGAATGGAAGTGATGTTCAGAAACGCAAGATTTATGAAACTACGTATCGTTGACGATGGAGTATAAACATGAGATAAGGGTCATAGAAAGGTTCCGGAAAATGCTAATAGGGAACAACTGCATTCACAAAAAAAACATTCCAAGGACCTTAGGGTGTAGCTTTGCTATGAAACCATGGTCGTGTAATTTATTTTCTTGTGGTCAAAAAAATTTTTGTTATCATGGAGCTGTTTTTTATTAATAACTACCACAAAGTGACGCCTTCTTCTGTATCATAAATATCGTCCGCAACATATTACCTGAGACGTAAACTGCACTCTATAGTGACCAAATACAATAATTCTTGTCTTATTTATTCGGACATGAAGATTGAGAAGTATACTATCGAAAAAAACTTTTCTTCGTATTTATAATTTTGTTCAAAATCACGAGGATAAAGTAGACTATTTTCATTAATGTAATGTTCCCAAAAGTTCAAAACCAATGCCTCGGAGTTAACCAATTTTAAGCTTAAGGAACGATAAGACTTTTCTTTGGTATAATTAAATTGAAATTATTTTGCTACACGAAATTTATCCCTTGCGGCAAGGATACCTCTGGCCATGATTGCTAATTAAAGTGATGATGTCTGTCGTAAAGAATATTTTATCGAAAAATCTCTAAAAATAAGAGGAGAAAATCTACCGATCATAATGCATTTCACGTGCATAATAAAGTAAGAGGTAACAGGAAATGACGAAGATACACCCGGCTTGATTAATTGAGCTCCTATTTTACCCTCATGTTGAACACCTACACATGGCAATTGAAGAGATAAACCTAGAATTTCCAAGAGCGATGACCCGGTTTCTTAATCGGTGGAAGATGAGGTTAAAAATAACCTGCCTAGAAATTATCTTAGTGGACTTTAAATACCCGCGCGCCGAGCTTCTCAACATTTACCCTCAGGTATCTGGTTGCCTTCACTTCCGCAATGTTGTGCACATTTGAGTGCATATAATGTAAACAAAACCATCGCGTCATAGTCGGTCATGAAGCCTTAAATTAATTCTTAAACCTCCTTATTATATGGAACCGAAATTAATAACCTTATCTTCATGAAAACCTAAAAACTATCAAAACTGTTATCTCCTTCATTTCCTCTGAGAAAAATAATGCGAATGAAATCTTGAATCAAGATATAAATAATTCAATTAATTGATTAAGAAAAACATGCAATGTGTTATGTAGGTAAACCAACAAGACAACCTGAGAATTTATTGACTCGAGTACTAATTTTTTCCCATTAACCCTTAATACTCAAAAAAATTCGTAGAGAGGCAAATTATATTCACGAATAAAGATGCAATTAAAAGTTAAAAAATATCAAGATATATGTGTAACTATTCGCTGATGATATCTAATCCTAATTTCGAGCGATTAAGTTTACTCTGTAATACAATTGCAAGCATAAATAATAGGTTTCGATTTTTAAGTATTTTTTAAATTTTTCTAAAAAGTTAAGACCCACATCCATATTTATATATGTACCCTGCCAGCCGCCTTTCGGCGTGTAATGACAAATAGATACTTACTAGATTACTTTTGCAAATATAGATTTTTGAAACGAATCGATCTAGAATCTATTTCTCTGATTTTCTCAGAACTTTCTAGATTTATCAGCACGACGTATGTAACAAGCATAATATCATCCACATATTCTAAGAATGTACCTTCTCTGAACTTACTAAGTAAATCAAGTTTTTGTTTTAATCTTCTATCTTCTAGAGATTGCCATCCCGCGTCCTAAAACGTCCTAGTAACACTCACTAATTTGTCATGACAGTTTTTTTACGAAGCGTATCGCCTTTCGTTCTAATTTTTCCAAATCTGAAATACAAAATGTTTCGGCTGGATTCCATACATTACTCGCATACTCAAGGTGAGGCCTAACCTACGCAACGTAACATCGCTCACAGACTTTTTCCTCGCTCCTGCCGACCATTCTCTTCGCACATCCGAATGTCATCCACTCGGATAAAATATATTTCGGTTGTGAGTTCCCCTTGTTAAGTTATTCGTGAAGGAAACTCTAAGATATTGCACCGACTCTACTGTTAATTAAGTTTCTCCTCGGAATCTGTGCGAATATAAATTATGAAATAAATTGATTTTTTTTAAAAACACTAAAATTAGACTGATTTAGACATATTAAACTTGGCACAAGAGTTAAAACTCGTAAATGAATCAAAAAGTAAGAGTCTATCTGAATCCAGAATAATTGATCGTATGAAGGGGTGAATTAATCAAGCAGCTGAAAAGAGGGTTCCATTGATTTATCCCAGAAATTATGTTTGACAGATATCTCGATGTTCGACAGAAGCTATTATTTTTTAACGTAGAAATATAGGTCAGATTCTCTGCTACGCGAAAACTCTATGCTGCCAGACCTGAGAAGCTGATGGAAGAAATTGTAGTGATATTCATGTAAAATTATGGAGCCGCAGCTGAGAATCGAAGAGGTTCATTCACAGTAATTTTTAACATCAGACCAATGAGAAAGTATTGTTAAGAATCCAAAAAACATACAGAGTATAGAACAACTTTAAAAGGAAATAAAAATATCTTTTGATAGACGTTGCTTAAAGTATCTTAACTGAAGAGCGCATAACATCTGGTCATGGGTGAATATTTGACAATGCCTCCATTAAAACTTCAAAAAGCCACATCAGGGAAGGTGAATTGAACGTAAGACTTGCAAAATGTCTACATCCGCTTTGAATAAAGAGAGAAGGGAATGTTAGATGCAAGAGGAGTTGGGTAAGAACGTGCTCTATCCTCTTTTATTTTAGTCGTAGGTTGCGTAATAAACAGGATTTCATAAAACTCTCGAGAAGAGACCTAATCTCAGCCGTAGAGATGATGTAATTCAGTTGGAAAGGAACTAAATGCGATAGTGCATTTGTATCAACCCGCTGATAACAAAATATATGAGAGTTTCTATATTGATGTATGATAGACTTGGAAATGTGGTGTGAGACTTGGAATAAAACTTTCTTTCCAATACCTGATAGAGTTATTATGATAATCACCATATAAAAATGGATGTACCAAAATGGAAAACAGCAGAATATATCCGCTGAGAGGTCTACTTTGGGGAGAAAATACCCATCTTGGTGCTAAAAATGATCTTGAATATAAACCAATCCGAAATTTTGATACTTGCAAACAATACACCATTATCTACAATCAAAGTATATATTTAATTATATACATGGCACGAATGACCATTTAATATATGATCTGGACCAGGTGTCGGCAGTTTTTTATCGTTGGAAGGCCGTGTACCATTTATGATGCACATGAAACCACCATGCAGCTCGTCATCGATTGACATTCTAGCTATATTCAAATACTCCAAGCCGAAAGTGAACGAAAGAAAACGAAGTTAATTGATAAATAAATATAAGTAGAATATTCTCAGTTATATATTTACATCGCAAAATGAACAGCGCTGGCAAACAAAGTTATTAAATATGTACAATTGTTTTGGGAAGTAAAGAAAAATCCGCTCTGAGGGCCCAAAAGGCTGTGTGTCCTAAAGGTCACAGGTCCCCCACCTCTGACGTAGACGAACGACATTTATATGGGATGACATTTGGTCAGTGAATTGACTACCACGCCGCATAATTGGCTTTTCTAAACCATTTAGTATCCACTGCCTATTAGTTGAGGTCGCTTACCAGTAATTTTCATAGCGATGGGTTAGCATCATCGCCCCTACCGGGCAGGGCCAGCCTCAGAAGATAAGCGAGGCAGTTGCTTCAGGGCGCACGCTAGAGGGGGGCGGCTAAATACTGTTTCTTGCTTTATATTTGATATAATGAAGGACTTCATATAACTCAAAAAGGGCTTAATAATTATCAGATTAGGGTCGAAGTTTCAAGACTTTGTCTCAAAATGTTCTGTCGTGGTATCTTAGAGGACAGAGCACCCGCCCGGAAAGTGTGAGACCCGGGTTCGATTTGTGGATTCATAATTGTCCAAGAAAGGTAACTGAAACTAACTTCGAGATTTATCCGAGAAAATAATTATAAGAAATTTTTTTAATTATCAAAATTAATCAGTTGGTAACCCTGCTAAAAAGTGGCTTCTACAAATTAACAAATGCCATATACCGATTTGGCATGGCCAAAAGCCACATATTAGAAATTTTCATTACAGGATTCGAAAAATTTTTCCGCCCTCGTTTTTGTATGAGAGTTTTCCAGAGAGTAAACGAGTGGTTTTCTGTGTTTGTCGTCAGATGGAATAGCAATTTTATTTAGACATGACTGACTTTTATCAATAAATCGGACCTACAACTACTTATTTTAAAGTATGAGGTTCATAGGTCTAGTTTTAATAAGAACATTTTACTAGAATATGATAGAGAATAAATTTAGGAAACCAGTCTGCGTTTCGATTAATAAATTTAAATTTAAACAAATGACAAGGTAATAAACCTTATAAGTGTTTGTTTAAAGGTTCCAATCTTGAAGGACAGTTAAATTTCTGGCTTATTAAAGGNTCCAATAGACTTTTTGGAGAAATTGTTAGCTAAAAATACCGCCATGGCATGGCCGGATATTTTCCTTTTAATCTGCCATCTAGTTCTGATAAAATATCTATATTTACCTCTGTCGGAATCGTCGCCGAAATCTCGATGACGAGAGATTAGAAAGGTAGATATATCCAAAACTGGACTTCTATTTTTAATTTTATTAATGGAGAATGACGAAGATGACTTCACGTAAGAAAAGTGCTTTTATGTATTTCTCACCGTCCAATTACCACACAAATAATTAACTCTACTTTTAATTAAGCATGAAATCCAAAAATAAGCTCAATAATACCTTTTAATACCGGTTTGCTAATTATTAGCAGTAAATCTGATATGATCAAGCTCAACTTTGTGGAAGGGAGCCATACTAAATAAGTTAAGAACACTTAGTAACTTTCACAGATATATTTTTTTGCCTGAAGATGTCGATTCGGCGAAACTAGTCGCCTCTGTGAAATAAAATATATCTGTGGAAGTTACTAAGTGTTCTTCCCTTATTTAGTATTAGCAGTAAGTTAATGAAAACAGCTATTCACGTATCCGAATTCGACTTTGATCTTGTTCGCGAACGAATTTTGAAACTTAATTGAAAATAATAATTTGTTATGATTGTAATTATACAATTCAACTAGCCTATGAGATTAAAGGGTAACAAACCGTAAAATCAATATTACTATTATTATTATTATAACAGCTTAACTACTGTTAGGTTTTATGCCTGGTGGCAGATTTTCACCTACATAAACACACATTAACATAGACAATTCATATATATACAAAAGAATAAATCTTCAACTCTAATTTTTAAGTATATGAGATTTCAAGGCACGTCTACATTTAAATAATTCTCAGTCGTTCAACGTACTGTTTACATAACAAAATGCGGCTGTGTGCTGCTTTTTAAACTTGCCCACCAATCTCCTTAAAGTTCCTAGATAAATGTTGATCTCTTAAACATGCATCTGTTGTTAAAAATAGGTGTTACATATTGAACAACGTTATTCTTCTATAAATATTGTTCCTCTTTGGACAAAAAAATTACTTTACTTGGGCATTGAATAGCTTTTAAATCTCTTTGAATGTATGCACATTTCTTTCGATACATAATTTTATTGCCGTAATTACAGCCTGAATTTAATTATAGATTCTTTATGAAATGGTTATCAGTTGGCTGTTGTAAACTGAGGTGCTTCTGATTTTATGGAACATTTCAAGCTGTTTAATTTTCTTTTATTTACTTATTTATGACCAAAAGCAGGAAAAACGCTAATTTAGAATAATAATGTAATGGGCACTAGAAAAAAATGACTTTAAAAGAAAAAATTAAACAAGCAATTACAAATGTAAGAGCAACATCGCAATCAACTGGCGTGGGTTAAGCCAAATTTTATAAATGTCTCCTTAGGTAGGGAAACAGAATACTAAAGGAGGGAAGGAATTTGGTAAAGAAAGAAGACGAAAAAAGGGTACGTTTCATTGGCGAGAGTCTAAGTGTACAATAATAAAGTAGAGATGTCTCACGGGCAGATCTGTTAAGAACGCGGTAATTTAGAAAAAAAAATTAAGGTAGGACAGTCAAAGAGGAAATTTAGCAACGAATATAAAAAGGATAAGTCATGTTAAATGCTACTGGCAAAAAGAGATTCCGAAGATAGAACAATACTATTGACAGCCTGGCGGGATGAAGAAGCTCCGATTTTTACAATAAAAAAAAATTTTTTCTAAGGTTGAAAGTGGAGTATCAGAGTACATAGACCAGATAAGGGAGCAAGGATTAGAACAGGAAGGACAATGGAGGAAAACTACATGGAAAGAACCAAAGGGTTATTTTATAAAATTCCTAAAGTGGTTCCCGGGCTAAAAAGATTGCACCTCTCCACACCACCACATTGCGCTGTCTACAATAACACTAGATTGTGATTACGAATTCAATTAATGTATTTCGATTGCGAAATTCTCAAAGTGTATGACACTGATAGGGGAGAATATACAATATAATAAAGATTATCAGAGCTAATTGTCCTTTATATCAAAGTTTTACAATGAAGAACATGCAAGCATCCAAAATTCCATCGGAGGGCGTAAATCTTGGAGAGAAGGTACGTTTTATTAGACGGATCTCTAACTAAACACGGGATTAACTTTACAAGAGCAGTAAAAGCAACGAGAACCCGGTAGTAAATATTTCGGCTATAACACCAAAGAGCGAGGGAGGTTCTGTAAGGATTCGGATGGAGAACTGAGGGGAAAAGGTTGGAGGGAGAGAACATAGTCGAGAGCTAGGCCAAGGCTGTTGCTGGGAAACTGCGAAAAATCAATACTTTCATGCTGAGGACGCATAAATAAAATAATCGCCATCAAAGGCATAGCTCCGCACTTACTTTCTTTGTTTTCAGAGGAAATTAAACTTCGGGTCGCCAACTATCGACGGAGCCGGAAAACTAGTGTGCCGACGGGGAGAAAAACAAGCGAGAAAATTTCCAAAGTTTGAATAATTGATTCGCGTGTCCTAGGGAATGAAAGAACCGTCCGTTCCCGTTGTAATTAACAAGAAAATAATGGTCTATCTCCCTCATATGCGAGGAATATGGCTGGTTTCAAACGGGAGTCCAATTAAGCCGAGTGATGGCGGAATTTGAGAGCTTGTAGTTATACGAAGGAACCGAAAGAGGTGGTGCGAAATTAATGTTTGGAGTTCATTGAACTCGCGAGTTGAGTTTCGGTCTTTTTTATTCGACGACAAGCGTATGGATGAAACCTGATGTATACATAACTAATGAAAGAGAAAGTGTTTATAATTACCAAGTGGGATTCGCGAAATGCTGCAACCTCCGGGGGAATACGTTCTCTCTGTATGTACCCGTGAACCTGAAAAATGGTGATCGTTCAGAGATATGCGTTATTGACATTGCCTTTAATAATTTCTATTTAATGAAATCGAAAAAATTATTAATTGAGCTATACACGAAGTCAAAAATTAAAATAACCTACCATTAGCAATTACTACGTTAGTAATTATTAAATTCATCTAACCCAATCAAGGTATCGCCAAATCATTCCAGTTTGTGTCATGATTAAACTAGACATACAAGTTACATACAACTTGTACGTTAATGGGAATTAAAAATTCTAGGGGTCAAATGACCCCTTCCCGTCTTTTTAGGTATAACATGATATAAAAATACTACAGCTGTTATAACAAGATTTTAATTTTTCATATCATACTTGGGATGGTAATAAACAAAGTCAAAAAGTTTTTTTATGTAAAATTTTTACTTAATGATTTTTCAAATTAAACTTAGATTTGGAGTCAAATTACCCGCGCCGTCCTTCTAGTGTTAAATAGGCCAAAGTTAATTATTAAATAATTCAAAATTAATAATGTGATTAAATTTGATATGTGTCATAATTTATAATAGCCATTACGGAGCATTAGAGCGGAAAGGGGAAGCAGAAACTGCCTGTCCCAGGGCGGCTAAAAGTGTGAGGGCGGTCCTGTCACGAGAAACGGACACTGGAATGCTTTTGCCAGAGTCTACCACCACCTATATTCTCTTATTTCTTAGGTATTTCAAAAATATTAGGAGGAAAATCATGAAATATTTAATGCCTACCTTATAGAAAACAGAAATTGCTAAGAACAACTTAAATTAGCAGATTTCGGATTGGTAAAAAGTGCCCTTTCAGGAAAGCGCTTAACTGCTAAAAATGGAATTAGCAAATCTCTTCCTTATTAAAAAACCAAGAATAAACTAGTTCGAGGAAAACAGAGGTCCGGTCTCATTGAGAATTACACTAATAGAATATGATTAACGACCTGCCTCGCAGGCTCCCGCTATTTAATCACGATAAGAGGTACCTAGCAACAGAGAAAAACACGTCCGTCCCGGAAATTACCCATAATGCCCCTCCCTTTCGTAAGCGATCTATCACAAATGACCCGAGCTGGCTCGCTTTCTTGGGATTCCTTCCCCGCCGGATATATCACTTAGACTTCCCGTCACGATGATCCCTGTAGCTAGGCCACTCCTAAGTCTGCCACTCAAAAGTCCTCCCTCTCTATGTTTCACTCCATCGTTCCTTCTCTAACCATCTTCGCGCCGCTGTAAGGCAACGTCCGCCGCGGAATACGTTTCAAATCGCGCGGAAAGAACCGGTGGGAAGAGAAACGGGAGACGAAATGTCAAAATGGATTGCGAAACAGTATCCGGAAAATTCATAGGAAATCAATCTGAAGAGGAGCAATATACCGAACGGCGATTCAGCGCATCCATATAATATTATCGATTTCTAGCATGACCATTCTAAACAGAACCAGGTAAAATTTCAAGGAAAATCAAAGGGTGATCCATTTTCCGATGAATCGGAAATAAGTTGAATTTCTATTCGGTGACTTAATAGCCATTCAATAGCTGGTTTTCTTTGTTTCTGTTACTGTATCTTGACGAATATAATATTTCTTATTTGTCATTTAGGACAGAATGAGGAAAATATATCTTACATTCATTTTTGTCTCAGTTCCGTTCGTGGTTGTGATGTTGTGACAGCTTCCGAGATATAAATGGTGCTGAATAATGACATTCCTATAGGTCATTTCTTATCGAAAGCTTCGGAAAGCGTTATCTGTGAGGTCATTGTGTTGAACTACCGAAGAGTTGTTTCATTTATAGTATTCTAACCCCAAAGGACAAACTACCTCACTCCTCACCTTGCCTAATACGCCTCATTCCCTCTCCAACATTTTTTAGCTGATAGTGGAGGGGTTGAGATTCAAGCACTCCTTTGGGTTACGTACTTAACGGACGTAATTGCAAATTCAATGCATTTCTGCCTTGCTTCTCGATGAATTTTCCAAGACCCGTTAGTTAAAAGTCTGATTTGTAACGCTTACTTGCTCCCACAGTCTTCTTCTAAAGAGAGATAAATGGATGCAGTTTGAGAAAAAATGTATGGCCATTTAAGGATTCCCAAATTGTCGAGATTTACTGGACTTTAATTGCTCGCCGCTTCGTGACCCAATTAGCAAACGGACAGAGTCGCTGCCAAGTATTTCCGAGGATGCACCCAAACAGCATGGTCCAATTGCTTAACCGACGGTTACTCTATAACTTAAGAATGGGTTCAAGGCCCGAAGAAAAATTATTTCTAGGCTGGCCGCACGATCTCACACAAGTCTGTTGCAAATGCAGTGCAAAAGCACCCAACAAATTTCCCTCTAATTAGCCCTCTACGTAGTTCCGAGATATTTCTTTCCATTTATAAACACTGTGTTAAGTAACGAGGAAGTGTATATTGGGGTGTGAGTTACAAGTTAAATCAGAAAAGATTGAAAATGTTAAGGAAAGATTACATGGCAAATCAGGGTGATTTCTGCAGTACCAAAGGTAAGGCCGATGTTATGTTCAACCTTATACCTGGAAACGGATATAACTGTTACTGGTGCCCGTTTATAATTTATCATAGTGATCTAGGAAGATTCTAATCGAGGCAATGATACGGATTCCTTACAGCATGAAGAGGACCCATGCGTAAACTTAGGATCGGCTGCCATTCCCTCATCGTCTACTCTTGGATTGCATAGTTAGACTAATTCTCTGATGTAACTAAACGGGAGGTTTGGTAATATTATTATAATCTAACTAAAAGAACGCATAATAGTACATATACATCTACGCCTCTGCAAACCGCCTTTCGGTGTGTGGCAGGGGGAATATTCATGACTTCGGTTTATAGCATGTGTAGCCAACAAATCTTTGAATGCGGTAGATTGGTGCTGGTGCTGGTATTCATCTGTTGTTATTGCAGATTTGTGTTGAGCCATCGAAAGTTTTCTAATTAATTATAAAATATACATCTATCTAATGTAATGGATGTTCAAATTGTTATAAATTCAAATGATGAAAATCATGTCAAGGGTACGCATTCGACCAAATCTGGATAATCCAATGAAGATAGGTCGACTGTAATCGATCATTTGACCAGGTTTGGCAGTTAAGTATACAAGTATACATTATTACTTAGCTATTCTGTACGATTTATGGTTGTATTCGAAATCAGCAATTCACGGGCCACCATTTACTATGAACATCGATTTGGTAAACCTCCGATATATGTGACTAAATATTTATCTCTGTATTGCGGATTAGCGATAAAAACATACATACATTACTTCCACACTGAGAAAAATTTATTTGTTCTCATTTCGTAATATGACACTTTTCCACAACGCTGAACTTGACCATATCGATTCTATATTTTTCCGTCGATTTTTCCTGCTACGACAGAAAGAAAAATATAGGCTGAAGGAAAGGGAGTGATACTTTTAGCAAATACGCGTTCTTCTCAGCGTTCACGAGAGGTGAAGATGCGCTGAAATAGGTCAGGAAGAAAAACAAATGAGTCGGAAAATGGTTCTTTGTAGCGGAGAGAGAGGGGATTTCCTCGCGGTTCTGCCAGGAAATGAAGTAGAAAGAGAAGGAAATGATGGCAAAGAAATCCACGAGATGAACTGCCAGAGGAAGTTTTCCGAAGATTGCGGAAGAGAGACAAAGAAAACGAGACTGAGCAAATTTTCGGAATAGAGTACGAATGCCAAGAGAAGGCGAAGATAAAGGTGAGGATAGGTAGATAAAGATTTTCACTGTTCTACGGAGAATCTTTGGAAGAAAGACCCGGGTAGAGAACAGAAGGCTAAATTGTATGAAACATTTTGCGTAAATACATTTCCCTTATACATATAGCTCCCCTAAGATAAAAAATTTCAAACATAAATCTTATATAGCATCATACTTTATTTTGTTGTATTCCTATAAAGCTAGTAACCGAAAATCTTTTTGGAAACTTTGGCGCAACATCAGATTCATCTAACTTTTTGCAAATTTCGATTCCTCTCTATTTTATCGGTTACATATTATATTATAAACTAAACTACCGCATTTCTTACATTTGAAGTACAATTAGTGTACTACCGTCATAACCAAAATTGTGAACTCTCTCTAGCTTATTACAACTTTTTCAATTATATTATAGTTTTCACGAATAAATATTGTACAACGTTTTTCTACCTAACTGCGATAAATGCCTTATTGTGCTATTTTCAGTGAGTAATAGTCATAAAGAGGACAAAATCTTGTTCCTTTGTTTTGTTTTGTTCAACAATTTGTTCTTTCCCGAAGACATGATAAATCTTTTATTGAATCTTGTCCGAGGTTGAACTGTATACAAGATTCTTATCAACCTCAATCGATCGCATAAAAGCATTATCTAATCTAACTCACTTCTGCTATGCCATTGCTGCTTGATGTGAAAATGATGAGCAAATTGTAAACACTCCAAATAGGTGGCTTGATTGATAACATTATTATCAGACAGACTTGAAACTAAAAGAAACAGAGACAGGACAATCAACATCGTCCCCTGCAATCTGGAACGTTCCACCTACGAAAAGGTGACTATTGCGAAGAAGTTAAGCGAAAAGATACATTTAAAAAGCTTAAGAACAACATTAAGCATTAAAATTATGAAAAAGTGAATAAGTTGAGTTAAAGTAAAAAATTCTCCCAGAGTAATGAAATCTTTCCTAAGTTTACCAAAATTTGCGAAATTTCTTTCATACTTTCTAATTAAGAGCGAAGAAAAGATACATTGATGGAATAGAAAGTTTAAATATACTATTTATAAAATTCAAACATTTTATTTCATATAACTTCGATGTTTCTGTGTGTGTTATTGTAGGAAGTTAAATTATTAACATTTTAAAGGCAAAAGGATATCCAATAGACTTTTTGGAGAAATTGTTAGCTAAAAATACCGCCATGGCATGGCCGGATATTTTCCTTTTAATCTGCCATCTAGTTCTGATAAAATATCTATATTTACCTCTGTCGGAATCGTCGCCGAAATCTCGATGACGAGAGATTAGAAAGGTAGATATATCCAAAACTGGACTTCTATTTTTAATTTTATTAATGGAGAATGACGANTATTCCTATAAAGCTAGTAACCGAAAATCTTTTTGGAAACTTTGGCGCAACATCAGATTCATCTAACTTTTTGCAAATTTCGATTCCTCTCTATTTTATCGGTTACATATTATATTATAAACTAAACTACCGCATTTCTTACATTTGAAGTACAATTAGTGTACTACCGTCATAACCAAAATTGTGAACTCTCTCTAGCTTATTACAACTTTTTCAATTATATTATAGTTTTCACGAATAAATATTGTACAACGTTTTTCTACCTAACTGCGATAAATGCCTTATTGTGCTATTTTCAGTGAGTAATAGTCATAAAGAGGACAAAATCTTGTTCCTTTGTTTTGTTTTGTTCAACAATTTGTTCTTTCCCGAAGACATGATAAATCTTTTATTGAATCTTGTCCGAGGTTGAACTGTATACAAGATTCTTATCAACCTCAATCGATCGCATAAAAGCATTATCTAATCTAACTCACTTCTGCTATGCCATTGCTGCTTGATGTGAAAATGATGAGCAAATTGTAAACACTCCAAATAGGTGGCTTGATTGATAACATTATTATCAGACAGACTTGAAACTAAAAGAAACAGAGACAGGACAATCAACATCGTCCCCTGCAATCTGGAACGTTCCACCTACGAAAAGGTGACTATTGCGAAGAAGTTAAGCGAAAAGATACATTTAAAAAGCTTAAGAACAACATTAAGCATTAAAATTATGAAAAAGTGAATAAGTTGAGTTAAAGTAAAAAATTCTCCCAGAGTAATGAAATCTTTCCTAAGTTTACCAAAATTTGCGAAATTTCTTTCATACTTTCTAATTAAGAGCGAAGAAAAGATACATTGATGGAATAGAAAGTTTAAATATACTATTTATAAAATTCAAACATTTTATTTCATATAACTTCGATGTTTCTGTGTGTGTTATTGTAGGAAGTTAAATTATTAACATTTTAAAGGCAAAAGGATATCCAATAGACTTTTTGGAGAAATTGTTAGCTAAAAATACCGCCATGGCATGGCCGGATATTTTCCTTTTAATCTGCCATCTAGTTCTGATAAAATATCTATATTTACCTCTGTCGGAATCGTCGCCGAAATCTCGATGACGAGAGATTAGAAAGGTAGATATATCCAAAACTGGACTTCTATTTTTAATTTTATTAATGGAGAATGACGAAGATGACTTCACGTAAGAAAAGTGCTTTTATGTATTTCTCACCGTCCAATTACCACACAAATAATTAACTCTACTTTTAATTAAGCATGAAATCCAAAAATAAGCTCAATAATACCTTTTAATACCGGTTTGCTAATTATTAGCAGTAAATCTGATATGATCAAGCTCAACTTTGTGGAAGGGAGCCATACTAAATAAGTTAAGAACACTTAGTAACTTTCACAGATATATTTTTTTGCCTGAAGATGTCGATTCGGCGAAACTAGTCGCCTCTGTGAAATAAAATATATCTGTGGAAGTTACTAAGTGTTCTTCCCTTATTTAGTATTAGCAGTAAGTTAATGAAAACAGCTATTCACGTATCCGAATTCGACTTTGATCTTGTTCGCGAACGAATTTTGAAACTTAATTGAAAATAATAATTTGTTATGATTGTAATTATACAATTCAACTAGCCTATGAGATTAAAGGGTAACAAACCGTAAAATCAATATTACTATTATTATTATTATAACAGCTTAACTACTGTTAGGTTTTATGCCTGGTGGCAGATTTTCACCTACATAAACACACATTAACATAGACAATTCATATATATACAAAAGAATAAATCTTCAACTCTAATTTTTAAGTATATGAGATTTCAAGGCACGTCTACATTTAAATAATTCTCAGTCGTTCAACGTACTGTTTACATAACAAAATGCGGCTGTGTGCTGCTTTTTAAACTTGCCCACCAATCTCCTTAAAGTTCCTAGATAAATGTTGATCTCTTAAACATGCATCTGTTGTTAAAAATAGGTGTTACATATTGAACAACGTTATTCTTCTATAAATATTGTTCCTCTTTGGACAAAAAAATTACTTTACTTGGGCATTGAATAGCTTTTAAATCTCTTTGAATGTATGCACATTTCTTTCGATACATAATTTTATTGCCGTAATTACAGCCTGAATTTAATTATAGATTCTTTATGAAATGGTTATCAGTTGGCTGTTGTAAACTGAGGTGCTTCTGATTTTATGGAACATTTCAAGCTGTTTAATTTTCTTTTATTTACTTATTTATGACCAAAAGCAGGAAAAACGCTAATTTAGAATAATAATGTAATGGGCACTAGAAAAAAATGACTTTAAAAGAAAAAATTAAACAAGCAATTACAAATGTAAGAGCAACATCGCAATCAACTGGCGTGGGTTAAGCCAAATTTTATAAATGTCTCCTTAGGTAGGGAAACAGAATACTAAAGGAGGGAAGGAATTTGGTAAAGAAAGAAGACGAAAAAAGGGTACGTTTCATTGGCGAGAGTCTAAGTGTACAATAATAAAGTAGAGATGTCTCACGGGCAGATCTGTTAAGAACGCGGTAATTTAGAAAAAAAAATTAAGGTAGGACAGTCAAAGAGGAAATTTAGCAACGAATATAAAAAGGATAAGTCATGTTAAATGCTACTGGCAAAAAGAGATTCCGAAGATAGAACAATACTATTGACAGCCTGGCGGGATGAAGAAGCTCCGATTTTTACAATAAAAAAAAATTTTTTCTAAGGTTGAAAGTGGAGTATCAGAGTACATAGACCAGATAAGGGAGCAAGGATTAGAACAGGAAGGACAATGGAGGAAAACTACATGGAAAGAACCAAAGGGTTATTTTATAAAATTCCTAAAGTGGTTCCCGGGCTAAAAAGATTGCACCTCTCCACACCACCACATTGCGCTGTCTACAATAACACTAGATTGTGATTACGAATTCAATTAATGTATTTCGATTGCGAAATTCTCAAAGTGTATGACACTGATAGGGGAGAATATACAATATAATAAAGATTATCAGAGCTAATTGTCCTTTATATCAAAGTTTTACAATGAAGAACATGCAAGCATCCAAAATTCCATCGGAGGGCGTAAATCTTGGAGAGAAGGTACGTTTTATTAGACGGATCTCTAACTAAACACGGGATTAACTTTACAAGAGCAGTAAAAGCAACGAGAACCCGGTAGTAAATATTTCGGCTATAACACCAAAGAGCGAGGGAGGTTCTGTAAGGATTCGGATGGAGAACTGAGGGGAAAAGGTTGGAGGGAGAGAACATAGTCGAGAGCTAGGCCAAGGCTGTTGCTGGGAAACTGCGAAAAATCAATACTTTCATGCTGAGGACGCATAAATAAAATAATCGCCATCAAAGGCATAGCTCCGCACTTACTTTCTTTGTTTTCAGAGGAAATTAAACTTCGGGTCGCCAACTATCGACGGAGCCGGAAAACTAGTGTGCCGACGGGGAGAAAAACAAGCGAGAAAATTTCCAAAGTTTGAATAATTGATTCGCGTGTCCTAGGGAATGAAAGAACCGTCCGTTCCCGTTGTAATTAACAAGAAAATAATGGTCTATCTCCCTCATATGCGAGGAATATGGCTGGTTTCAAACGGGAGTCCAATTAAGCCGAGTGATGGCGGAATTTGAGAGCTTGTAGTTATACGAAGGAACCGAAAGAGGTGGTGCGAAATTAATGTTTGGAGTTCATTGAACTCGCGAGTTGAGTTTCGGTCTTTTTTATTCGACGACAAGCGTATGGATGAAACCTGATGTATACATAACTAATGAAAGAGAAAGTGTTTATAATTACCAAGTGGGATTCGCGAAATGCTGCAACCTCCGGGGGAATACGTTCTCTCTGTATGTACCCGTGAACCTGAAAAATGGTGATCGTTCAGAGATATGCGTTATTGACATTGCCTTTAATAATTTCTATTTAATGAAATCGAAAAAATTATTAATTGAGCTATACACGAAGTCAAAAATTAAAATAACCTACCATTAGCAATTACTACGTTAGTAATTATTAAATTCATCTAACCCAATCAAGGTATCGCCAAATCATTCCAGTTTGTGTCATGATTAAACTAGACATACAAGTTACATACAACTTGTACGTTAACCGAGCGAAACAATATATTCGAAAGACTATCCCTAGGTAAAATCCTTTGTTTACAAATATTTTCCAAAATATTTTAATATAAATTATAAGGCATCACAAACCATATAGAGTTAAAAGTTCACCAAGGCATCTCAAAATTCAAAAGGCATCACGAAATGGACTATAAGATTTCATTTGTGTGATTTCCAAGAATTTTGAAATCTTTAACACTCAAAATATTTTTTTAGCGTTATTTTTTCCAGTTTCTCAATTAGCTTGAATTTGCGTTTTGAAGCATATAGTGATATTAATAAGAAATGTTGGCGTTGATTAAACATTCATAGTGAATTATTGTTGTACATCTTTGTGATGAGAAACGAACAATAGACCAATAATTAACTAATTTTTTCATAAGATTCTAAACAAGTCCACAGCATCTCTTCCTTGAAATATCTTGAATGGGAGAGATTCCACGAACCTTACTATTTTTTCATATGATTCTGTACAAGACCACAGAATCTCTTTCATTAAATATTTAAATGGAGGGGAATTAACCTGAAATTCGGAATTTAAAGGAACTCAGGAGAATGCCTTCAGTGTTTTACGTTTCAGTTTTAATTATAACGTGAACTGAATCAATATTGGCTATAAAATCTAGTTAATCAATGACCAAGCATGAATGATCAATCGATAAATTTCACTTAAGAGACTAAGAAAATATACAAGAATGGGGATTGCGTACATGAAATGATATAAGTATTGGGGCAGATTTCCGGAGAGCTAATCCAATCAAATCATTCTCCTCTCAACCCATTCTGTAATTCTGAGGTAAATGCAAAACTCATGAAATAACTACATTTCGTCTTCTACTGAGTCGATTTTCAAAGGGAATCGTCTATCTCTCTGGGCTAAGGGGAACAGAAGGGTTAATCGCAAGCGCATTATGCCCCCTTTGTAGGATTTGGCTGGCAAACAATAACAAGGGACGAGGTCGCTACTGTGTTCTAAGTCGTATGGAGGAAGATACCTTTGAAAAGCGTAGAAATAATGAATCAAAAAGGGGCCAAGGGAATACGTGAAAAACTTTTACTGAGAAACAAGGTATATTTCCAGATTAACACTGCGTAATGGCGTACCTTTTAAGCCAAAAGGGAGGCGAAAGAAATGAGCAATTTAGCCTAAAAATTGTCATTTTGAATTAGGGATATGTGCATACTAAAAACTCTTTCTTGGGGAAATTTTCTGGATTTTAATATAAGAAACAGAATCTTACAATCCTGAGATATCGAAATTTTAAAAATATTATTTTCATACAGAATGTGATGAATGTGCGCATGGGATGGATATAGTGAGAAAATTTATCAACGGGATTAGTATACATCTATCAAAGCCTGATATTCCGTTTTCCTGCGTAAATTTAATACAGTAATAATTTAGAAGAAAGGATTGAGAAGGAAATAATGGCCAAAAATCGTCCAATGAACAGAGGTAGGAATGGAGTGGTCCCAGAGAGAGAGAGAGTGGGAAATGGGAGAATAGAACTGGCTGCCAAGGAAAACGTTCCTTGTGGAAGAGTAAATGTGAGCAGACCAAGAAAGACATGATAAAATAACGTAGGAATGTGTAGAAATGTGCTGAAAGAGAGGGCCAATAAACTGTCAGGAGATAGGGATGGAGACGAAACTTAACATATGTTTATATTACTTTCAGTAATGGAACTTTCCTCCAGTTTAGTTTAATTCGGTTAAATCATAAGTCTATGACAACCAAATTAAATGCTAGATATATGCACTCTTCCCATCCCATATTCTGATTTTTGTTTTACCGTGGAGCTAGAGCGCATATAACAACGAGCGGCTCGTTTGGTTAAGGGAAACACTTAAGTACATATATAAGAAAGTACATAAGAATTGAGTATATGCACCAGCTGTTTCAGAAAGCTTTTAGAGCTGATTTGCATAATGAAATACGCGACATCGTATTTCCCGTAACGAGCGCGATTTCCGAGGCCAGACCTGAAAGATATTGCACGAGATTAAAACGAGAACCAGGAGTTATACACTGATTTCCTTTTCCAGATAGTATTAGGTGTACAAATCAGATAGCCAACAAGGGTGTTAGATGTTTTCAAACCCCCTGCCATACACCATATGGCGGCTCGAGGAGCACTAATGTAAAAGTATGTGTATCCTATACATACTAATATAAATATTTTCTCAGTCTTAATGTTAGTCTATCTGCCTGTCGGTTCGCAAATCTACATAAATGGACCTTACATCCCTAACCATTGCATCGATTCCAACCAAACTTCGTGTTCATGGTATTTGAATCACAAAAAATAAGACCGTGTAGGTTTCATGAACGTAATAGCCGCGTTCGACTCCAGAAAGTTCGGAATTTCTTCACGGAATAACGTATAGTTAGTTTTCTCATCTTGCATCCTATACTTCTTAAGCAAAATTAAATAAGAAGTAACGGTCCTGCAAAACTTAGATTAGTATAGTAACAGAAAAACTGAATAAATATTATAATATTGGTCGTGGATTATTGCTTTCGATTCGAAATCGCGAGAAAGTTGATACAATAAACAAAAATTATGTGATGATAAATAACCCTTCCCGCTGACGATCATCGCCATTTTTTAATTCGAGCTCATAGATTTTTCCATAAAAACACTCAGCGAATAGGCCCATATAGAATTAATGGTTAACTTTGTGAAGAGGAGGCCACTTTCTGAGGTAGCATTTGCAATTATGGCGTACAAATCTGAGGGACAAACATACAGCCATGTAAAAGTTTTTCTTAATCAGCCCGATTTTGCAAAGGACACTTACGTTGCTTCATCACGATCGATATGACAAAAAAGATTAAGAGGCTCATCAGTGTAGGGAGAGAAGAGGAAAACATATTGGAGATTAATGGTATTTGAAAGAAAATGAAGTTTTAATTATGTTATATAATTCTCATGAACTTGATTACATTCAATAAAATTCGAATTGTGAGTATGAGTGATTTTTCATTATCATACTAATATTTTATAGCATTAAATTCCATCATGATAAATGTTTATAAAAATTTAGGGTATGAATAGGATACATATTCAGTAATCATACTCTTACACAATTCAGTTTATATGAATTTTCGTCACGCTTGATGGGAGCGTTTACTAGTATATAATAAAACATACAATTTCAAGAAGGAAAAATAGGTAAAGTTAGACAGGTAAAGGAAAGAAAAATAACTTCATTGTAATTGTTAGCATGATATAACTGAGATGGACGCAAAGAGAGCCATCTGTTCTTGACTCTCCGTTTCCCGGTCCCTGCATCCTTCCGGGCAGCTGTGTTTTCCAAGCGGGCTCGTGATCGCGTGACAAAGTAATTGCACATAACAGCACGAACGTAGAGCCACCGGATCACTATTCACTCGAGTCAAATTTGGTGCCTCGCCGCGTGTAAATCTATTCCAAGAGATTAATTTTGGAGAGAGAGTTCGGAATAGAAAATAGAACTAAGAGACTGGAAATCACAGTTGGCAGAAAATAATCGTGAGGCTCTTTTGCGTAAGTCCGAGAATGTCTTTTAGGTCTTTTACTTTTGTTCATAGCGCTTATAACTATTGAGGAAGTTACTTTTACAATAAAAAAAGTTCTGCTCCCATTGAAACCTGTCCTGTTAATTTACTACCGTTTTGAGATTTACTTATTTGTAGAAATAAAATGCCATCAGTACGTCGTGGAGGTTTTTAGAGGACTTAGAGTAGGCTTTGCTCTCTCTATCAGCGCATTCATTATAGTCGGAGACCCGAATCAACAACTAATGTTTCAATAGCTAAGCGAAAAAAAAAACAACCACGATTTACAAAGAAAGTTTCTGGAATCAAATAAATGAAAGATGAATTTATTTTTCCCTTAGAAATTTTAGAATGAATTCCCTGAAAACGTGATTTCACATTTTCATTTTATGGGTCAAACCATACATCAGATGACGCTGCCGCACATAAGAAGAATCTACCAAATACTTGAAAACCTTAACATAATCAGCTATGGCCTTAATTCTGCGTAACCTTTCTATAGTTAAATAGCAAAGATAAATACTTATTAACAGTTTACCTTCTTTATTATTTAAATATAAAAACAGTATTTGGTGGAGCCGATATTTCAGAGACTGTTAGTCTACGGCCTTGAAATTAATCAATATGTGGAGAGCAGTGATTTATCGTTTTCAATGTTCATGAATATTCTCAAAGTTAAATATTAGCAAAAACGTAATTATCAAAATCTTAAATATGCCTAAATCATTACAAATTAAAAAAGATTATAAAATGCTTTTGACTTAGGGCATATGTGAGAACTTGTTGTTTTCAGGCCTTTGGAGGGCTTTAACGTGAATCTCTGCCACGGAACTGACAATATACTGTTTGATTAGCGAACCAAGCGAATCGTTTTTGGTCTACTATATGCCATCGGTGGTCTTTTACAGTTATCAATGAAACAGTGGTCCATGGGCTAAATCAGAGGTGGGTAACCTGCAGCCTTCAGGTTAAATGCAGCCATTTTGTCACACTTAAAAGATATCCCGATTTAAATTACTGTCTTTTCCATCCTCACCAGTGAAGAAGAGTGAAAATAAAATAGAGAATCTTCTCTTACAGTTCAGTGAGCGAATGAATTCGATTTCTCCTTTGGAATTTCTACGAGTATGTTAAACTATTTGAAAGTAGGCAATACGCAATTTAAGTGCGGCTTAGCGGCTCCTTATATGACTGAATGGTTGATGTATGTAGTCTTATTATAGGAAAAAGTTTCATCCAGTCCTGGGCTTAGCCAATGTAGAAAAGAGGTGATATATCTCTGACTCTCATCATTCATCTCATTTCCAAGTTTCCGCCTTACTTATACAAACGGGACATTCGAGTGGGCGTAATTGATGGTACAATTAGAAAACCTAATCAATAAAATAATAATAAAATTTTAATAATAAAAAACAATTTTATCCTCTAAATTAGTTTTGAATCTTCCCCTTCAATTTTTGATCCGCTGCATAAGGGATTGTAGACTGGTTAAAATTCATAAAAGTGGTTCACCATTAGGTGCAACTAGGTTCACCGATTGAAATCTACAATTTATGAGATAGCAGAAACGTTTTCTTTCACCAAAAACTTGCGACGAAATCATTCCATTCCTGCCATAAAATAAAAGTTAATTTAGAGGCGAAAAGAAACTCACTCTATTTTCTAGAAAAGTTTTTCTTTCGTTAGCAAACTTATTGGAAATCAATCGAAGTCGAAAAATTTATTCTAATTCCTCTCTAAGATACCCTCTAATCTCACCCAAAACTCCAACTCCAACGTATAGATAGTTAACATTGTATTTTTTACTCTGCCCTGTTTGACGTCAGTAGGGGTCATGTGGACCATGAACGCCTCGGTCAAAAACCTCAAGGAAAATACCTTCAGATACTATATCGCTGATATATAGTTGTGGCATATTCATGAGGTATTTTCGGCCGTTTTCCCACCGGTACCAGGTTTGAATTTCCCATGCTAAACATCTATAAAAATGTATTCCAAATGAGCGTTTCTATAACATTCGTGCAACACGCAAATGTTTTTTCCTTTTCCTCGCGTTGCCTTCGCAAACAATGGCAAAAGGAGCGAGGGCAGTGGAAATTTTTTTAAAAGCAAAAGAAATTGCGGGCGTATCTATACCATCTAAAGGAGGGACCTTGAATATTCAATCGCCAAAATGCGCGCGTTTTGTGGTCGAAGGGGCGTTCGAGAACGGCAAAGGTGATCGATGAATAATTTCCAGGCTATTTTAGTTGGGATGAGGCCGAGGGAAGTTCATATTATACTTATTAGTGCGAAGTCTGACCCTAATATCGAAAGTTAAGGATGCAAGAGAGACTTTTTGTTGAAGAAATATGTATTTTATGTAACTTTTATAGTATTGATGGTAATTTTGTTACAACTATATATTTTCCAGGACGGCTACTAAACTTATCTTACGATCTGCACCCAATAGTAATAGCATAAATAATCTCCGGTAATATGAAATATTCTCCTTGAAACGCGCGAAGCATTTTCTAAAATAACGGACAATAAGTGTTACAAGAAGTTTTTTAAGTGGAATTTAGTGAAATTCAAGCGAGTTGGTGCATAAATATTTCAGTAAGAGTCAAACAGTAATCATACTCTTACACAATTCAGTTTATATGAATTTTCGTCACGCTTGATGGGAGCGTTTACTAGTATATAATAAAACATACAATTTCAAGAAGGAAAAATAGGTAAAGTTAGACAGGTAAAGGAAAGAAAAATAACTTCATTGTAATTGTTAGCATGATATAACTGAGATGGACGCAAAGAGAGCCATCTGTTCTTGACTCTCCGTTTCCCGGTCCCTGCATCCTTCCGGGCAGCTGTGTTTTCCAAGCGGGCTCGTGATCGCGTGACAAAGTAATTGCACATAACAGCACGAACGTAGAGCCACCGGATCACTATTCACTCGAGTCAAATTTGGTGCCTCGCCGCGTGTAAATCTATTCCAAGAGATTAANGTACTTAGCGTAAAGATAGAACGTTGAAATTTACGGAATCGTTAGAAAATGATTTTATCTTTCGTTTCCCCCAAGAGATTTTTACCTAATGGCCCCAGGTTCGATGCTAGGTACTTAGTGCAAAACATTCAAGAAATCATTTAGGGGATTTCTAGGTAAGATAGATCGTTGAAATTCACCTCATCGATAGAGATTAGACACCTCTATAGGACACCTAAAGGTTTTTTCCCTGAGGGTCCTTAGTTCGATGCTAGGGCAGTTTTTCTGTCTGAAGTTCATGAATTCATTTAGGGTATTTTCCGTTAAGATAGAAAGTTGCAATTCACGGTGTTGTTAGAATAGATGATTGTCTATCGTATGCCTTAAGATTTTTGCCCTAAAGACCCAGGATCTTCGATCCCAGGACCATTCGAATGACCAAATTTTCAAAAATTCGTATCGGTATTTCCCGGGCAGGTAGAAGGTTGAAATTCGCTACATTTATGGAAGATAGGGATTTCTATCGTATGCCGTAAAGATATTTTCCCTAGTGGACCCAGGATCGTTGCTAGGACAAATCGTATGGACGTATTTTGAATAATTCGCTTAGGTTTTGTAGTTGGTGGATGGCAGTCCGTTCATAGCAGGTGGAGTGTTGCAGGAGGTGTACAATGCCTAAGTTATTAAGTTACATTAAGCTTGAAGTATGCAAGCTGCTTTTACTCGTATCTATAATATATAACGCCTGGCCATTATCACATATAGCAACATACGATACGGGAAAAGGTAATTGCAGGTGTTATGACAGAAGGAAATGCTGGCAGCAAATTTGCCTCGAATACTCCCAATCGAAAAATATCATTGCCAATCATATTTTAGCAGATTCAATAACCTTTCTAACCGTCATTTCACGAACTTTCATTAGGTTTCACGTTTCTTAAATCATGATTTAATTGACCTTCATGCATACATGGAGATAAATGGCTACCCTTTGGAATCAGAGAGTCTCTCTTACATTCATCAGATTATGCAGCGGACAGTTCCGCTAATATTGTTCGCACAATGTGAACGCCCGCTTGACCTTTAAGTTGTCAATCCCATTCGGTCGCCATCTGCATTGGACCTCTCCGTATTGCGAAAAGGAGCTGAATTAAATTCGCAAAAGAAAGGTCTTTCCCAATATGCATGAATAAAGGTAGCACGCCGAATACCATTTGTTAATACCAGGTTTAGCGCGTTATCCATCTCTTAAGTAAGAATGATTTGCCTGAGAAATGAATAACTGAGTTGGCTGAAGGCCTAAATGCTTGCGAAGGAGCTCAAAATCAACCCATACCGGGTGTATAAATGAATAAGAATTGAGTTAGATGAATAAATTGCGCTATTCAAATCCATGATATGTCTGATTGAATGCAAAATTAGTTAAAATCGTAAAGAATATCGTCGGAAGCTACAGAAATGCTAACCAATTCACGTCGCAGTTAAGAGAGAAATCTTGTGATCCATGAACCGATTACGCAAACATTCCTGACAGATCCCCGGAGAAAACCTGGGTTTGCCTATTAATTAATTCGAAAAATGTACAGATAAAGCAGTTTTTCACGGCTACGTTTCATACAGGAAGATAGCTGGAACTGCTGGGGTTTTGAATATATGACAACTTAATTGGAATTTTAAATGCAGATCAATTTGTGAAAAAGAAAGAAGTACAGCAAAGGTCATTTGGTAAGCATACTACGAGTAGTAAACATTTTGGTATACATACATACTCGTAATAAAAACGTAAGCTCTACGAAAACAGTGGCATGTTTTAAGTCTTACCTTTTACCATTTGTGCTTGAAATAAACTCCTGCCAGTTTACCAGGATATTTATATAGATTATACTCCACGCAGATATAAACGTAGGTAAAGAGAGAAAAGCACTAAAATGTATTTCTATATCAGCATTCATTTGAGCGATACAAACTGGGGCAGTTAAAGTATCATCGTTAACTCCTAAGATAAAAAATACAATACCTCGTTCAAATTATCAAATTAACCCTTTCAAGATCAAGCGGCTCAATTTCGATGATTTTTAGTAAAAATTTACGAATTTACTTATTTAGACAATAACAAACGATGTTTAAATATCAACTTAACGACCTTTACCTAAAATAAATGCCGATTCGATAAATTTTTTGACAGCCAAAATTTAGGACATAGGTCTTCGAAATTATCTATATATATGTCGTTCACATTGGATATAATTCACTCCAAGGTAAGCACATATAAGTGGAAGAGTATACATTGTGGTATATAGTACATAGATACATTCCCACATAACGTATATTGTCTTAATTATATGCATACATATATATGAGTTATAGTATGTGCATAAAACGAAGATTATATAAAAATCCACCAAAATTTTATTTCGAATAGGTGTTCATAAAGTTGCAGCCAACAAATTATGTGTCATTACTCATAATTTTAGGATATTATACTCGCGAAAGACACTTTCAGTTAAAATTATGCTTATGCACAAAAACGTCCCCATTTCGCTTTAGAACGTGCTGCTTTTAATGCATGATTTTTGAAAGGCGGAGTTTGAATATAATGAGATATTTTCCAATTTAAATAGCTATTCAGCTGCGCTAACCTGCATAGCAACTGATTACTGCCTTCTCCGGAAAAAGAGACTAAAATCATTGCAGATACTTCAGATAGTAAGTAGATCATAAGTATGCTGGACGCTGAATCTCATTTATATAGATTACATATGATTGGTTAACTATTGATCCAGATCGCGGATTTACTAAGACATTTCGAAAGAGACCAATTATCAGCTTTCCTTTTAGTATATTTATCTCGGATATTATTGGAACGACAAGAGAATTTTTCCCCCTTATTATTCATATCTACAGAATACGAGGTAAACTAAGTAAACCCAAGGAATTCGAACACACGGAAATTAGCTTTACCGAAGATGAATGAAGATGAACTATAGGACAACTGTGAGCATGTAAACTAGTGAATTATTTATATGGCAATAAATCAGAGAAGACAAAACATAATACATATATTTGGATTGGATAACGTCTATTAGAAGTTATCTGGAAAGGCATGGCAAGAGCTTTCAAGAATCCAATAATATTTCCAATTGCACCTAGGCATCGCTTAGTTTTCACCTCTTGCCATTCCATTACGATTGGTGACTTGGGTCAAAATTAGCTTTGGGTCCAATTTGGGGCAAGGTCACATTTCCGAGAGGAAGTTGTAAATTATCGATGAGAAGAGCGTCAACGGGAAGATTCGAAAATTTGTTGACGCGATAAATCGCTCGTCGCCCCTCCTAGCGTTTAATCTCGAGATTAGCGGAGATGTCTCGAGCCGATTCATCTTCTAATGGAGCATTTTTGGACTAATTATACGACTTGAATTTTCCGTTTCAAAATTGTGTCAACGAAATTCTTTTAAGACCACCAATATTACGCTGTTAAAATATTAATCTTCAAAGACTTAGATGATAGAAATAAGGGCCCACATTGATTCAAATTAATTAATAAGGAAACAGTTGTACGAATCAAATTTCAAATCTTATTTTGAAATCACCTTCATCTCTGTCTGTTCCTGTCAGTCCTACCCTCGCCCTGAAGATGGTAGTTTGGCTAGCGAAATGTACATTGGTTGCGAAGATCTGCTTGCTTTTTGGTGGTATTGGAGTACTCCTTTATTTAACGTTAATGTTACCAACAGTGGTCCGTCTGCTTCTAGTTGTAAGAAAGATTAAACAGTAAAGTAGGGTTCCCAAGGAGAATCGGACAATGAAAAGAGCCTAAAGGGACCGGGACTCGAACCCGGTTCTCCCAATTGCCGATTGGTTGCCCTATTTATTGAACTATCCCAGCAAAACATTTCTCCAAACCGTTTAGGAAACTTTGTAGGCAAAGCAAATGTGCTACTGGGATAGCTCAATCGATAGAGCAACCAACCGACGATTAGGAGACCCCGGTTCGAGTCCCGGCCCCGTCAGACTTTCTTTATGTCCGTTTCTCCTTGGGAATTTTCCTAGGAGCACGCCTTATCGTGCCGAGTAACCTAAACTCTTTTCGTTGAATAAAGTTAGGGTTATACGTTAAAAAACTTGACGTAAATTTACCTCTCTAACATCCCTTTGATTACAAGCCCTAATAATTTCTATGAAAAATTACCATCTACAAAATACACTTAACTTGACCACTATACATGTACTTTAATGATTTCAGGATATTAGGATTTCAATTCCCACTTGATTAAGGCTAAATAAAAGTACGCCTCATCATAGAATCATTATACATTGTATAAGTTTGTCAAATTAGTGTAAGATAGCGTTGCCACCTGACTCAGCGTCTAACTGCGACGGTAATGTATAATAATAATAATAAATAGAAACCCTAATGGAAGTATTCATTTGCGATACATAGGAACGCTACCCTACTTCTGGCTCTGATTCCTTTTACAGTTAACTGAAGTTCAATTAAGTTTGCAGGTATATTTTAATGATTTAAAGTGGGAACGAGGCAATGTGATTATCAAAGAGATAATAAAACCAGATCTGACTAATTATTTTTGGAAATTCTTCTAACAGAAGGCTGGCGATGGACAACGAATTCTACGATGTTTCTTTAAAAATAACAGACTCGATGAATAGTATGTTAAAAATTTTCCCCTTAACAGTGGCATAAAAGTAGTTACTGTTACAACGATTGTTACATTAATATCAATTTAAACAATATATACTGAACCAATTGGCAAGAAACGGACTATGCAACTCTCTTGTAGATATATTATTCTGCCGAGGATATCCTTACGCTAACACCAGTATTATTGCACGTATTTATTAACTAATAATGACCATAAAAATTCTTTATTTGGGTGAGATTGAGATGATTTTTGAGTATTGAGAGAAAAATTATTTAATAAATAAAAACAAATAATTGTAGCAGGGTCCTTCAGAAGGTAGCATACTTCAAGATTCGCAGATGATCAAGAAGGATCAATGGAAAGAGCAAGTCCTGATTAAAAGTAGCGCATGGACCTCTTGTTTGGGAACTTCGGAATTTATGGTTCAAAGAAATCTTTCAGTGTCTCTCAGTACAGTGCACATGTAAAAGAGACGTATGATGCGATTGCATAATAACGAGTTACGAGATAGTCTAGGAATTGCATAGTAATGATAGCGCATTGAGAGGGAATTCCGCTAAAAAAGATTACGATATTTTTCATTACAAAGTGGGTACTGATCGTAATAAGCCTATGAAAGTTATGCGTAGAGGATATTCAAAATCTCAACCAACACCATAAATATATTTTACAGTTGCATCAGGTATTAGTTTCATATCAAAAGTGTTTTAAATGGTCACATACAATGTTATTTAACCAAGATACAAATATTTTCCTGTTCTTCCGTTTCAAGTAACTTAAGTCTAAAATTGCAACTTGATTATAAATACAATATTACAACCTACTAAGTTACCTTCCTTTCCTTTATCCTTGTGATTATAAATATATTACTTACAAATTTGTCGTATTCTACATCTGAGGTTACTACTTTTTTAACTACATGCATAAAGAGCGCTCCATCTGTGGTACTCCAACTACAGATTGGGAACAGATGCAACAAAAAACTAGCGCTTTCTGCCTTATCTTTATTGTACACCCACCTTTTTGTTGATGCTTATTCGCCTCAATAAATTTGTCTCGAACATCGCTCTCTTTCGAGCAGATAATTACTTTCACGCTCACTGCCTTATTATCGAAGCGATTCGCCGCCTGCATAGCAACACGCGCGGTTTGTTTCTCAAAGTAATGCCACTAACACCGCCAGATGGACTTGTTCAATTCGCTGCTATCGATATTTCCGTAAGAGTGAGTAAATATGTCACAGTGGTAATGATTTCACGCGCGGTCTTTCTTCGATCACCTGAGCTTGAATATCAAAAGAGGCCGCTTTACGCCGCGATCACGTAACGGAAGACTCGTGCACGAATGATTTGTCATTCGGCGAATTCCTTCGTGGATTACCGATAAGCACGACTCGAGGAAATTCCAGAACTATCTAAAATTGCATATGTCTGTAATCAAATGAAGGCTACAAAAGAGGAGGAAAATATTACACTGATAACTGGAAAATACTTCCCAGTGGACAAGAAAATAGCTGTAATTGATTTCGTTGATAAAATCTCAATGGTATTCGGCACCCTCCGAGGCGTGTATATGGATGACTGGAAGGAGCTCATACCCCTTATGAAAATTCGTAGGCGGCCTTCTAAGGCCATTCAAAGGTAATAAAATATCTGTTTATATCTACTTCATTCTACCTTGGCATTTCCTCCAGTTTGTTATTTACAGAGTCGGCAAATGATGATAGTGATTTATGATTAGATATGATATTTTTCTTTTCATCGCCAGATGACCTTCCTACCGCAAACCCGCATCAGGAAATTTGGGTTTCCACCTGGGAAACCTGGGATTGCTCCTAACTAACTGGGCAGCGCTAACCACCCAGCTCTGTATGAGCTGTAATGTATCATCATAATCTGATGGCAAGGAAATAATTTCTATTCCGAAATTGCTTGATATTTGAAATAAGAAAAATCACCCGATTATAATTTTTGAAAACCCTTATCAAGTTTCCTTGCCTACCTGATGTGAATCCTGGAAACATTACACACTTAATTTACAATATCCGTCCATCTCCTTGAAAGATGTGCCAAATAAAATGATTGCAAGTAAATAGCTTTTTATGATTATGAACATTATTCTTTCAAATTTAATGCATTAAATACAAAGAAATAAAATTGAATCAGTGAGCACTCACCAAGTACTCAAGCTAATACTGATACTTCTACAATTAGAGATTCAGTAGAATTTAATTTTGTCGATCTCGTCGACGAGATATTGTTATTCCATGCGCGAACTCCGAGAGAAAACTAACAAGCGATTCAGGGAAGTGATTACTAGGACGGATGGATACTTCTGGTCATTTTTCCCGTGAAGTATTAGAGAAGCTAATAGTAGTTATGGTGTGATATGATTATCGGCGTTTTTACACCCCCTGTTACGCACCACTGGCGACTTGCGGGATGTAATTGTAAATGTATATTTCTTTACTTACTTTACTTTTCGATCCTTACTACTTGCTACAGCAGCAACTTTGAATCGTTGGAAGCATAGAAATTCCGTAGTAATTATCTTACGCCTGCTACGAGGATGGAATAGATTTTTACCCGCCTTCCGAAATTTTAACGTGATAAATTATTTGTAACTGAATTCCCTAACGAGAAACACTTGCTTATCAAACTAAGGGAATTCTTGAAAAACTTGGAAAATCCAAGCACATACACATCTTTTAGTGACAATTTTAATCAAGAACACCTATCTTCGCAACGCATTGATGACGTCAAGCTGTCATAGCAAACAATCCATCACTCACTATACAAGCCTCCGTGATAATACTGGTATGTCAGCCATGTACTTATCTTTATCTAAGGAGACAAAAAGAAATTAGTTCGGGATAAATAATGAAACTGTGACAAAATACTGATCATCCAGGTATGTCAATGCCGTAATGAATGTTTCGATGCTTGTTATCGGAGTTGTTGCTTAATCCCTACCTCTATTCTCAACGTTTAAAAACTGCCGCTAAAGATACCATGGTGAAGTTTTAATCCACGATTCATCCTTCACATTTACTTGCGACCTTTGATACATGAGCAGTAGCAACGGCGTCAGAATTTGAATAGAATGATTAAGTGGTGTTATTAGAGGATAGCAGTTTGTGTGGTTAACAACATATTGGGGTTATAGGACTCGTGTAGGAAGACAGATGTAGCCTTAGTATATCTGTCAGTGATTGGTAGTGATTCATAGCCAAGTAATAAATATGTAACTACAAATTAAGTAATGGATTCAAATAGTTTAAAAACAGATGTTTAACTTCCATGACGACAACGTAACGAGAAAACACTTTAAAGAGAAAACACTTAAGTGAGCTCCATAAAATATTTTATCTATCAACTTTACCGAATAGTTTAAAATATTTAACCTCAGAAAAAAAATGTATTTTTATTTTATTTAAATAAAAATCCACATCCATTTTAATCGCAGTCCACCTTGCATGGATGAATTTAATAATGTTAGCTCATTTCTCTTAAAAAATACAAAGAATGGATCAACGTTGGGGAGATATTTTATTTGAATAATTAACTAATTTTAGCCGTATTTTTACCTGGGTTCGATTCCATACGTGCAAAATTCTCAGCTGTCGAAGTTTTTTTAAAGATTACTACAACTAATTTACTAATTATGTCCTTTTTATAAGTCACGATTTTCATTTCTGCTTTCTCAAACACATCTCTGAGTAGATCCCTTAAACAGGATGGATCTGAATTCATAAATTACGATTTTAAATGGGTTATACTTCTATGCTTCCGAACAAGGTATCTTTTCCATCTTATAAAGTTTGTAACAAAACTAATTTATTAGCACATGATAAATTCTTACATTATAAATATGTATACATATGCAATCTTTCTAAAATCTCAATTTTCTTGTGATAAAATTCAACGTTTTTTACGCTAGTGTTGTACTTAGCTGCCGCTTTAAATTCTATCGTAACTGCGCAGTGTCTTTTCTAAATAGGATATCGAAGAATAGATGAAAACACTGAAACTGCGCAGTATGTTACTTCATAAAGGGCACTTTCTCCGTGAAAATTGATAATAGAAGAAAATGCAAATTTTCAGAAGAAAGACCTATTATTCTTCATGCTGAATTTTATCGAATATTACATAACTTTGGAAGACAAATCGCAGCCCCTAAATTCCTATTAACACTTGACGATCTCTTAAACTGAGCCCAAGATTGATGAAACTCCTAAGAATGGTCGGAAAGAGATGAATTTAATCGTTCAGCATTTTTCTTCATTAAAAGCTGCTAAAACAAGGATATAATAGTAAGCTACCTCTTTCTATCGAGAGTAATGTAAAAATATGAACGCACGAATTTGAAAAGGTAAAATATATCATATAAAAATATTTAAGATACGATTGAGGTCATTTTTGAGTTGCAATGAGGCGTTTTAGGTTGTATTTTGAAGTTAAACGCAAACAGAACGTTTCTGTGGCTATCGTTCAATAATTCCGAATACTTAAATTACATTAGAATAGAATAACCTTCTCCACGACTCTTTGCACTTTAATATGCCCTTCAACGTTTCCATGCTTATGGAGGGAAACTTCGTTTTGAATCCTTCCGTAGCATAATGGGCTTGAATCGAGTAAGATTGAGTTCTTCTTCTGATCACGGCTAATGAAACTTGGAATGATCCATTTTAAATAATTATTTCATACATCACGTTTTAATGAAATTTCAATTTTTTCGCAGTAATCTTGAAAACCGATGCAATATGGAGGTCGTGAAAATAAATATTTGCAACAAATAACTGTGCTATCTTCTGCCAAACTTCTTCGTTTTCCACATTGCTATAGCTATCGGAGGTCAATTTTTGGCTATGATACGTTCCATTAAACTGAAGTAGGCGATTTTTTGGGTCAAATTTGGATTTCTTGTAATAAAAGTGATTGGTGAAAGTATAGAAAGGCGTAGATTTACAGTCATTTTTTAAAGAATTTGACACCTAAAAATAATTTGCAAACCGAGAGTTTTTAAAGTGACGTTTTAAATAAACGCCATAACATACGGTAATGAAACCTAGAATCCTATACGAGTTATATTTACACCAATTAACTCGTCACAATGTATTTATCATTTTCATTTAATTTATTCTCCATTTTCACCTCTAAAGCTTCAGTCGAACAGTTATATAATAAACGGAAAATATTATACACAAACAGAATTCAGGACAATTCTAACGTTATATCCTCAATACCGTAAGAAAAATACCGTGCAGTTTACTTTCAATACTGGTTCATGCTCATTCATCCGAATAGCGCCAAAATCCAGATTTTCTTTTTCGAGAAAGGATTTTGGGCTTGGAAATCGATTCAAAACGGGAAAGACAGTTTTTCTTTATCCGTTCCAATAGATAATGAAAAAGTTCATTCTCAATAACGATAAGGGAAAAATAAGTCTTAGCAGGACTGCTAAGAATTTCATTGGCTCAAATCTAGCTCAGATAAACTAGGATTTCAAAGATCAACGCACATAAATTGCACATTAGCGATCTTTTGCTTAGCTTTAGTTCTATTAATGAGCTTAAAGATAACGGAAAATGAGTCAGTTGAATTTAAATGAACTGATATACTTTGATTTAAAGAGGTTATTTAATGAAAACAACAATCGTGCCGTACTCAACACTAACTATCTGTTTACAAAGGCTCTTGGAATGCTTTTCAGGGTCTGGACATCGTCAAAGATGGTGCATCAGTGCACTACGGGTGGATTCATGGCAAGTTTAATTAGCAGACAACTTACACAGCCTCGATGGGGTTCTGCCTGCTTCTTAACACATAAGAAAAAAGGATCATTTAGAGGCAAGAGGAAACAGAATCATCTTCCAATCCTAAAATAAAAACCTCGGCGAATCTGCAGTTTCAGGTTTAAGCAATTCTTATCTTGGCTCTTGAGACCTTGAAATGAAAGTTGGAGAATCCCCTGCAACTCACTTCAACTCGCCTATTTAAAAACGTGCCTAGATGAGAGTTGGGCCTGCAGAAAGCCTCTCGCCCTTTAGCATCCCTTCTATATCCGTCCCCTAGAAGCATGAGCTCGGTCAAGTGCGGACACATTCATGAAGGAACAAGCACTCGAGCGTGTGAGAGATCGTGGACCATTACCGTTTAATGGCATAGGGCGCACATCTTCGTAATGGACAGAAAATCAATGACCTTCATTCCAGTTGAGCACGATTCCAATGCCAGACGAGAATGAGCTTTTTGAGAGCAATGGCTAAAAACTTCATTGGAGTACTAATTATGATTTCATATCATTTCTAAATAGGAATAAACGCAGATTGATTAATTCACGAATTTCTCAGATTCATCAAATTCTCCCTTAACTTTTTCATTACGAATGCTCAAGAAATTTCCCTGAAGAGGGCGTCGTAGAAGTGGTATTTAGATCGGCCCTTTTATTAAACTATTCCTTCATTACGGAAAATTGTTCCATTTTATGAAATAATACAGCTCATATTCGGTTTAATTCACGCGTTAGTAAGGTAGCAAAAATAAAGGTAAACATATATTTCCGACAGCAGAATTTAAAAATTGTTAACTGTGGTCATATTTTAAATTATTGCTGATAATTCTTTGAAAGATGAACTAAGAATGAATCATCTTAAATGTATTGACACTGAGGAGAATTCAAAATACTAATTTTTCAACCTCACTAGACCTGCGTACAGCTCGAAAGTATTTTACGTATGATGGTGAGTATATACACCAATCACCCGATCTTACGTTCATTGAGTCGACTAAAATGGTTTCGACATGGTAAGGCGTGACTTCGTGGAAAGCCGTAGTGTGCACAACTTTGAAAAAATTTGTGGAAAATACAAAGTTGCACACTTCTTGCATGCATTAACGGATTAATATAACGACGTATGGCGACGTTTCAAATATAATAGAACTGTGTACTGAGGCTTGCCAAACGTACCGTTTTGACCAAGACTCTTCCCGTATTAACGCATGGTCCCGGTCAATTTTTCCATTACTCGATTTTGATAGAATAATTTGGAAAAAATATACTGTAAGATACTTAGATTTAATTGATAAGAATTATTTAAACACTAATTTCATAAAGGAGTAACGTTGAGTGTCTTCAAACTACATCAAGTTAACCAAGATTCAGTCTTAAGGTAAAATCCCGGTTTCGTCCCGGTTTTTCCTGCTTCAGAATTAAATGTCAGAATTTCTCACCATAAGAAGATGTTAAACTCATGTTCAGTAATAATATCAGTGTCGTCTTTTTTAAGATGAATTATCTTTTCTAAAATTTGCCATCTACGCATATTCATTTTCAAATTCAGTTTGTGCTCACTCCCACCCATTCCTTCACCTCATTCCAATTTCGTGATCCAATCAGTTTCCAGCTCCTTTCAATGTTATAACTTCATGACCCCATCCTACAATATGGTGAAGAAATTAATTTCCCTCAGATTTACTTATCTTCTTTTGTCAAAAAGGTCCTCTTTCTAAATTACTCGCAAGTCCTAAATTCGAGGTTTACAGTAATGAAAGGAAAAATCATTAGGAAGAGCCTTTTTGCTCAGGTTTTTCTCTTCTTCTTTCAGGAGGACACTACCGCCGAATGAACGTTGGCGTGCAAACAATCTTCGGTTCCCTTGGGGAAAGTTTAGATAATGCGCGCGCTCAGCGAAGAGGGGATGTTAAATATTTCCCGGGTCCTTTTTGCTTTCATTGACGCCCCCTAAGGCCGTTCCTCTTCCCGGAGGAAATTTACGCAGCCCAAAAGGGATGCTTTAAGAATTCCGCTTCCCAGAAAGAAAAAGAGAAGATGAACGGCTGAGAGGACGTGAAGGTGAAAGGTGCGAGTCCGAATGGTTTGCCGACGAGAAAGACTTTTTGCCCTTCCTCTTTGTTTTCTCGTTTTAAATTCTCTAACAGTACGGCGATGGGGAGAGGACGAAATTCCAAGCGGCAAAAGAAAATGAGACGTCCGGTGAGTTCAGACTTCCGAAAACTTGATGAGAGATTCGTTTGTGAAAATATCCAAGTTATGCAAACTACGATGTTTGAGGGCTTCTTCTAGCAAGCGATAGTTTAGAAGTAAAACTATTTGCGATGCTTCCTACTTGTAATTCTTTCTATTTATAAGCAAATTTATCTCGATGAAATATCTTATCCAACGGTTAAAAACTAATAATCGAAAATATCTAACACTCGTTTTATCTAAATATGTTGATATTTATAAACGTGTGCTGATTAACTTTTACTATATCATATATACAAAAAGCAAATGTCTGTCCGTCCGTCCGTTTGTCCGTCTGTCCGTCCCCCAATTTATCTCAGAAACGGCTTGACTTAGAGATCTGAAACAAACTGCATTGTGTTTCTACGATGCTGAAGCCCCCAGGAAAACTATTTTCATGTCTGTAAAGGGCCGTGTTCGAACCCAGTAGCCCATAATAGGTTTCCATAAGAGATGTACGTAAATTACGTTTTCACGACTTGCAGAGGTCGTATCTTTTACAAAATTAAATTAGAAACAATGGTCCTAAGAAATTGAGACAAATGCCAAAAGAAAGGAAAATAATCATAGAATCTTATTTTAGTCTTGAATCATTCATATAATTTCGAAATCGCGAAAAGTTTGATAAAATACACGTAAAATTCGTAAAATTTTTCGGAAATAACCAACCCATCCCTTTGACGACCAAGGAAATTGTTGAAGATTGATTTCATGAGTTATCCCATATAAATGCATGGGGATAATCAGTTATTATACTTTTCCATAAGAAATGTACGTAAAATAGGTTTTCGTT
>KZ308127.1:1914147-1931220 GCA_000376725.2 Ladona fulva
AATATTATAAACAATAGTAAGATATATATTAAGTTATTATGATCTTACGACGGACTGTTTCTGGCTTAGGAGGACCAGATATATACGATAATAGGTATATTTTTAAACTAAATTAAGTCCCGTCATACTTGACGGGGGCGTTTACTAGTATATGTATAAAATATATTATTTGTAAAGTACGAATCTGAATTGTAATAGCGTATTTTTAAATCTTGGATATATCTGTATTTCGATAGAGTAGCGTTTTAAATAGAAGATTGTAAGACTTTTGTACGCATTAATTACTATATTTATTTTTGTAGCTGAACGATTGTAATGGTGTGCTGTTGTATGTATAGTGTGATGTGCATTGTTTAACAATGACATCGCTACTGGGCTGTCAGGAGCAAGGCCAGTAAGCCAGTCAATCTGTAATAATTTATTAATCATAAATTAATAAAAATAATAAAGGCATTCCGAAATTATTTGAATATAAAGCCGTTTATTTACTTCAATGGTTAAAGGGTCCGCCCTAAAAGTGGAGGATCCGAGTTCAACTACCGGTTACGCAAGAAATTTTTTCTCGGTGTTTTCATGCGTTCGATCACTCGTACGAAACTATTCCTTAGTACATACTGTATATACGATACATACTGTACCGTACATACGATACCTTTCCGTGGTTGATAATCGAATTAAGATATTAAGGTGATGACAATCAATTTACAAATGATTACATAATGAAATAATGTGATCGACCATCACATCACATCATTCCTAACCATCACTTTCTACAAGACATTTTGCCCCAAAATATATTGCCTTTCCCAGGAAATTCTTAAATTTATGAAAAATTACAATCAAGAGAAATACAAATAAGGCCATATACCAAAGTAAGTGTGAATTACCGATATTATTTCAACTTCACAGGAAAATACTATACTGTCTATTATTTAAATCGATTCTTTTTAAATTACATTGCTAAATTGCAATAGTAAATGTTAATAAACAGATTTAACAACGACTTTCGCGATCGAACGATTGTTCGCCGTAACGGGTACGCAGCGATTTCGTTAAAGGGAAGACATGGGAATATGAAAAACGATTAAAGTCTGAATGAGATGGGTTGGATGATTCTGGCGTTGGAATTTCTTCGCCAATTCTTTTTGTAATTCGCTTTATTATAGCCTTTTGTAAACTCTGTCTTAAAATTAAATATTACTCGTATAGTCTCCTTGGGATAAACTTATTAACAGTAGAATCGGTGAAATATCTAGGAGTAACTCTCACGAATAACTTAACATGGAGTTCCCACATCTATAATATATGCGGAAAAGCACTTAACAAAATCGGCTTTGTTGAGATGATAGTCGGTTGGGGCGAAGAAAAAGTTCGCGAGCGATATTTTTTGCGTTAGTTAGGCCTCATCTTGAATATGCGTAACTGTCGATAAGTGTTGTATTCGGGAATTAGAAAAGGTACAGCGAAATATAAGTTAGAACGGTAGCTTTTGTGAAGAATTGCTACAATAAATCAGTGAGCGTCACTAAGATGCTTCAGGACGCAAAATGAGAATCTTTTTAAATTAGAAGATTTCAACAAGGGATCGATTTACAGTATAAATTTAGAGAAAGCACGTTCAGAGATGATTTAGCCGATATAATGCGTCCGCCATGTTACATAGGTCGTTCCGGTACTGCGAGAAAGATCAGGGAAATAGATACTAGAACGAATCGATTCATTTTTTCCGCGAACGATAAGCAAAAATAACCGATTAGAGAATCATGGGGCATGCACCCCCTGCCACATACCGAAAGGCGGCTTGCAGAGTAATTATATAGACATAGACAAACCTTCCGTCGACTCTGTACATGTATGAGTATAAATACATATTTATAAATATCAATAATTTTAATTGCATGCGTTTAAGTAATTATTAAAGGGTGAGGAAAGAGTTAGAGGAAAAAATTTAACTTCCTGAAACAGCGAAAATATAAATTAGACTTTCATTGATATAGCACATTCAGGCAGGCTGATTTATTTTTTATTTCTCCCTCAGCAATGACTACTCTCTGACATGTTGCTAATTTGTAGTTATTAAATACATATAAATAAATATAATTTTAGTCACTTGCTCTCTAGTGTTTAATCAAAGCTAAGGAAATATACTATCGATTCATCTAACGGCGAACGAATTGTCTTTCAACCAATTTTCTACCTACTGAAGAGTTATTTTTCATTTGATGACCCTTTTCTTATTTCTATATTACTCCATTTTTAAGGAAAATTCATACCATATGATCTTCTTGTCCTTCGTTTATTATTATTGTTAGGTACATCTCAAACAAATACATCGAATTTGTTAGTGCTGAAAAACTAACTAAACTTTCAAATAAGCCCCTTATCCGCGATTTCAAGGTTGAGGTCGAGGTTAAATGTTTCTCTACAAAAATATTTATAATGTTAATTAAAACATAAAAATCTTTACACATTTAAATGGAATACCTTTTCACTGAATCTTTGTGAATTATGGTCCAATTGAGGTTGAATATGTTCACAATTTACAAAATTGTGCTCGTGAAAGTATCACACGATCGCATTTTCTCCTATCTAAGGCATATTTTCGGAATATTTTATTCCCTATCTTTTCCTTAAAAGTTAAATTCATTTCCAAGGTATTATTTTTGCTCCTTTAAACTAATCTAGATACCAAAATCTTTGCAGGTGAAGAAAAAATGAAAAGCGTAAACTTGCGGGAAAAGAAGGTACACAGCGACGATTAGGATCTGAGCTTGATTGCTAATTAGCCTCGGGGCGCTTTGCTAACATAACTAAAAATGTAAGCGGTTCCGTCGATTCGATTTCGATTGCGCAGAGGGGAGTTCCATCGGAATTAATTAAACGGCAGCTAGCAACTGCGGATGTTTCCAGTAAACGCCACTGGCGCTGTTCACATGCCGGTAATCATTTGAGCATTACATCCGTCATCATCTCGTATGAAGACCGCAAGCTCGCCACACACGAGCTCGGAGCGTTAACTTTGCACCGAAGATCAAAACAACTCGCCCACGAGTAAAAGAACCCTAATGAAAAGACACGTTATGCGTACGTCAGGTCTTCTTTGAAGAAACTCCAATTAGCCGCATCTGCATACACGCAGAAGACGTACAAACAAGGGGTAGCGACTGAAAAGGAGAGAAGATTTTCAAACCCTTGTATTTACTACATACATGTCTGAATCATTTGAGCAACCTTCAAATGAAAGTTGAATTTTGAAATTGCTTTACTCAAAATTACATACGATTAATTTTCGTATCTCATACGTTATATTTCTTACTAACTCATATGCTACTGAACATAACGGATGTAAACTAAAATACATTCGAAGTGAAGGGACTGAATATTGGTACAAATGCGTAAATACTAAAATTAGAGAAAATATCGGTTGCATGCTTGAGCTGCGATAATTTATTTGTTATTAAGTGATTTATGTCAATATGTATGTTATACTAAACATTAAAAGAATAAACGTTAATGAGAATCAAAGAAGATGAAAAACACTGCTGGAACAGTCATTGTAATTCATTCCCTCAAAACTTTTGAATCTAGAAGAGAGACTTATTCGGCCAAAGATTCATGGGAAAATGGTTTCCAAGTAGCCAAGTAGGTAGCGCGTTCGCCTTTAGCGAAAGCGGTCCCCGGTTCGATTCCCGGTGGAGACTTATGTGTGCGATAAGGTCTCAACTCTCGAAGCACCTTGAAAAAATACTAAATACTCATGTCAATTTATGTCGCCTCCTAGTTTTCACTTCATGACGATTCTTGATGTAAATATGAATGTAAATGGACTTACTATGCTTTTAAATTCATTGCTATAAAGTATGCATTAAGAGGATAATGTAAAGCTATGAGATAAAAGTTAACCTGATGAGCCATAGTAAAGTTTCTTTTAATAAATAAAAATAGCTTGAAAAGGAAGTTATATAAACAAAGATCCAGAAAGATATGCAAATTTTGATGATGAAGGACTATAAGGAGCATTGGCTGGAGATGGTCGTCTTTAATTTACTAAAAATCATCAAAAAGACGTTAAATTAAATGCTTTGAAATAAATGGGGGGTGATTCACCTGTTTACTCCAATACGCTCATACTAAAGCTCTACTAGCTGCTAAAGAGAAACAAAATAGCAAATAGGAGGTAGGCGACCTTGGAGACAGCAAAATCAGTGAGAAAAGAAGATAGTTACTACTACTCTTTCCTGAAACTAGAAGAAAAGCTATCGTTTTATTCTATGGGAGTGAAAGGGGAAACACGTAAATAACCAACAAAATCTTTCAACACAAGGAAGAAGCCTCATTATAGGGAGCCAAAATAGATGGCAGTCCTACTTTATTACAAGGATACCAGAAGACGGAATTGGTTACAGCCACAACATAGCTATGTCAACGGCCTCGATAAGAAATGTTAAGTGCTAAGATAAACATTTCATTGTTCAAACATAATTTTTCTCGCCACACCGCAAGAACTGCTGTTTCAGAGAGAGATAATTGGACAGTTGAATGTTTTTATGAAGGTGTAAAAGGTATATTCTAGCTATAACAAGAACCTTTACTGGCATTGGAGCTTTTACAGCCTTGATAAGCAAATCAGAAGACTGTTTAGTCTTATCTGGGAAAAGAATGAAGTCAAGAACTTTCATCTAAGCTTATCATAGAATACCTTGAACACCAAAAAGATGCAAACCAAGGCAAAGTAGTCTTGCTCGCCATTTTCTTATTGTACCGAAATCTGATATTTAAAGACTTCAGTGAGTTTATCCTTTTTTATAATACTAGTATAGATTTTTGGTTATACGCTATACTTAAGAGATATGTAAAAATTGTTCTCTAAGAATAAGAAAATATATCTGTACACAAAAGCCGAAGTTACATCACCGATTAAATTAAAATAATACCAAAAATATCGAATGGGTATTTAATCGTTAATTTACAGCTTGAACGTCCCCTGATACCTTTCCCAGGCTAAATAAACATGAGCTGAGATCTAAATTCAAATAGTGAGATCGAATCTACACCATTTTGTTTATCCGCGCTTGCTATTATGGCAACGAACCAGGAATAAGAAGCGAGTCGAAGGATAGTGCTTTAGAGGATTAGCGAAACCAAGCTTCTGAAATGGATGTTACACTAGGTGATATTATTTTTATTATTAGTTTGATATATCTATTTTTATGACCTGAGATCTAGAGGCTGTGATAATCGAATGGTATGGTAAAATGATTGATGAAATAATAAATATCATCTCATTTGAGTAGTCACAAATAGTTTTATCTTCGTACTATAATGAGTTCGTCAAATGCGTACACACTAAGATTTTCTTCATGTAAAATTATAATTATAATATAATAAATCGTTTTTATTTGGGCGAGATTTAGACTAAGACCCGATATTAAGATGTATATTTAAAACGGACCCTAACTGAATGGACCTTTCCTAGAGCTAAAGTGAAGATAATAGCTAATATTCACGCTAATCCATCATGCATGAAGAAAATTAACTGTAATTTTCACTTTAACTTTAACAAACCGTCATAATACGGGGCTCTAAAAAGAACATCAGGTAAAACTCATTTTAAGTATATACATAAGTGTCTCCTCTTCCATCTAATCCATGTGAATATTCATCTAAATTATGGAAATATAGAATATCGTGAAAGAAGAGACGAATTCTATTACTTACAAAATTTCTTAGTAAAAAAACAACATGGCCGGAGAGGAATTGTTAAATGATGTTGAGATTATAATACAACTAAACAGCGTATTGTGTTTAAAATCCTTATTTAATTTAGAGAATGTGAAGCAGCATTGGCAGAACTTCTCTACCTCCTTTGTCTCTAACGCTTATCTCGAGGAACAAATAATAAATTAATGCCAAAGTTAAATTTGGTCTAGTTTAACCAGATAGGAAAGATTAAGTAACCCGCAACCTATATGTCCGGGAAGGAGATGATGATATAAATGATGGAGCATTATTCTTTTCGGGCATTTATGTAAAACAAAAGATAGCAGAGATGTTGACTCATTTCAGAAATAGGTCATTGAAGATCCTGGAAATTTAAAGGCGTTTCCATATGTTGCCTTGAAGAGGCGATAAAAATTTTAATAGGTAAATTTTTGCAGACCCTTTTCCATGAGTATACTGTTTTCAGTGTTTGCTAATATAAACCTTGTACGGAATTCGTTTACATATCACTGTATACTTCATCTTTTAACGTGAACTGGGATTATAAAGATATATCAATGAAGAAATCTATTTTAATATACACTGTCAATCCTATTTAGAATTAAATGATTACCAAGGATAATCGAAAGGGATTAAGAACAGTTAGTTTTAAATGTGTAGTTATGCGAACTTGGGAAAATGGAAAAAATCTAGGTAAGAGCCAGAACTATTCATAAGTATACATCTCCTGATGAAGAAGGAATATTTTGAAGGGAGAAACAAGGAAAATCGTTATGAAGATATTAAAATGTATCTCTTACTAATGACTATAACTATAGCAAAAGTAATAACTGAATCAACCTCGCGATATAAACTGCAGATAATGAACCAAGCTTAATGCAAAAAGTCCGGAGCGACTTAAGCTAAATTCTTTTGACAAGGAAAAGAGTTTTAGGTACTTGGCACGATAAGGCGTGCACCTAGGAAAACTCCTAAGGAGAAACAGACGTGAAAAAAAGACTTCCGGAAGTCTGACGGACTGAAGTCTGACGGACTGAAGTCTGACGGACTGAAGTCTGACGGACTGAAGTCTGACGGACGGAAGTCTGACATTGGGAGACCCGGTTCGAGTCCCATTTCCGTCAGACTATTTTCATGTCTGTTTCTACTTGTAAATTCTTTTGGCTTTGATAATTCTTGAAATATATATATTTTTTTCAAAGTAATTCGATAGTTATTCAAGATTTAGCGAAGCTTAAGTTGTGCAATAACTATTCCTCTATTATTATTTCCTCGCTATTTACGAGGAGGGCTCAGCCATCAGGAATTAAAATAACATGAATGTGTACATGAAGAAAATTTCAGAGATGTGTTCCTAATCAATTGCAGTTTTTCACTAAAATATTTTGCATTGTTAAATTGGAATTTTTTTATTATTGTTTAAAAAAATAAAGAATACTTTAATCTTGATACATAAATAATCCACTTCAGAAAAGAAGACAAGAAAAAATACCTATTCGTATAAATGAGAATTCTGAAGTATACAGACATGGGGAAGCATCCTTTGCTGACCTCACCCTCTTCTCGTGTCTGAAAACCAGCCGATATATTTGAAATTCTCAAGGTTGACGTCCTGAAACATAAAGTGTCCCCCGCAACCTCTCCCCGATGACAATGACCCGTTTCGCCGGGTATTCTTAGAGTTTTGATCTCTGGACAGTTGGCAAGAATGAATATCTCTAGCTCTTTACTTCTGTTACTCGGGGGTTAATTGTCGCCCGACCGTTGACTTTGACTTTCGATGGAAATTATAAAAATCAGGCACCAATCCTGCAAGAGCACTCGTGCTCGTTGTTTACTACTCACGAACTGTTGCGCCACATAGAATGAGTGTTCACTAGGCATCTCTGCCAGGGTATTTCATCCATCTTATGACTACCAAATTTTGCGGAACGAGATACGGTTGGGTAAAATTGAATAAAAGGTTTCCATATATGACGGAGTCACATGAATGTCTTTTTAAAAGATGTTAGCGAAAGAAATGCAGGATTTCTTCACTCATTGATTCGTAAATATTTACATTATCGAGACTTTATAAAATTTCTTAGAAACAGTTCACATAAACAGTACTGTTAAATGTCTTGAAAACTTCCACAACCTTTTAAGTCAGAGCACTTTTCCGTTTCTATTTTCTTGCATCCGATGTATTAATTATCATCTGCAACATTTGAGAGCGCACAATTTTCCAGCATCAGTAATGTACGAGTGCTCTAGTTTTGTTCGTCTGGGTACGATCAACCTCAGGCTGGTTTTAGAAATAAGAACACCAACCGATCAGCGAAATGTACGAAATCATAATAGGGTTAATGAGACGGTTCATTCTCGAGGTCAATATTTATCGGTAGCTTTCAACGTATGGCTAAGAAGAGACCAATCGTACCCATTGTATACTTCGGGAGAAAAGCAGGATATAGCACATTCCACTGAGGAAAGTTTTTCCCTCGCTTTTCTCGCCTCGTACGCCCTGGAAATATTTATAAGAGTTCGTCAGGGTCGGTTGTTTCTGTAACCAGCAAAATAACTAAGTATAATCCTGTGGGTTCCACAGGATTATACTTTATTATTCCACAGGATTATACTTTATTCAAAATGGATATATATGGAATTTAACATGTGAAGTATCTTGAGATACGTACTATAACCCTACTTTATAACCCGTTTTCAAATTAAATACACCAGTTAGAATTTATTTTGAAAAGATGGGTTTTCTATTGGAAAAGGCTTAAAGGCTTTGATTAGATTTAGCCATGTCGAGAAAATTTTGTTAACCTTTGTTTACAATTAGTTACGCTAGTCCTTAATTTTGGATGAAAAAGCGTCCATCAGGAATTAATATTTATCACCTTCGTATCAGCAGTGTGTAGCAACATAAAGTTTTCTGTATTAACGATCAACCCTTCTACATTAAACACCCCTATTTTAATTAGTAATTCCTTTTTTCTTTTCTCATGAATTACCTCTAAATTTCCTTCTTCCTGGGCATATATTAAACTGACGTAATTAATACTTTGATTTGAGTACCAATCTCTGTACTATAATCACTACAATACCGTATGATTCCGTAAAATATACGTAAAAGGTTCACCTAGATACCTTTTTCAGCGACAACTATATTTCAACACTCAAAATTCACCTTCCATTAGCCAATTACTAGAGCGTGATTTTTTCCCCTTAAGAGCATCTCAGTAACATTCTATCAGACAACCATGCTTGAAAATCCATGTATGAGGAATTTTGATGTACACAGAAAATAATGATTCTTCTAATTAGAAAGATTTCCTTATCTGTTTATGTTATTAATTATCCTCAATGTATGAGGAATATCCATGCATGAGGAATTTTTATGTCTACGGAAGATAACAGTGCTCCTTAACAGAAAGATTTCCTTATCTGTTTATGTTATTAGTTATCTTCAATCCATTCGTTTTCAGCACAGATAACAATTTTTTCTCCTTTTGGCCAGTAAATGTTATCAAACCCAAAAAATAATAATTATATGAAACTTATTTCAATAAAATAAAAGGAGTTAATTTTGAAATCAATAGTAGTAAAATTTCCTTGAGTGAACTGACCCATCTGTGTGTAAGAATTCAGACTCAACTACCTCAAAATAGGTAAAGATTCAGATTTTTTTATTATCGATCCCTTTTCGACGATGATAATAAAGCAGCTTCAAACCAGAATAAAATGCTTATCAGCAATTCCAGATACTTTTCCTGCATCCCAAACACAAACGATAACTTCTTTGACCATACACACAGTGCAAAAAAAGGCGGAACCAAAGGTTTTCCAGCTGTATAAAGATGTTTATCTCCTTATTACTTTTGTAGAGTAGACGTATCTCGGAGGAAGGAGGATAAAAATAAATGTTCAACTGATACGTTTCTACGAAAGGCTCCTTATAAAGGTATCATAAATGAAGTATTGTAGTTTTGTTAAAAGTACTAGGGTCACTTCGCACGTGAGCCCCCACCGGGAATCGAACCCGGGACCGCTTTCGCCGAAGTCGAACGCGTAGCCCACTTGGCTATCCGGGGGCCTATCATAAATGAAGTATCAATGTGTAGAGTCAAGATTTTTCAAATAAAGGTATGAGTGGGAAGGCAGAGGAAAAATACTCGCAGATATTTCAAGGGAAATGTGAAATAAGAATAGATGTCTGCTGTGAACGAACGATAAGAAAAACTTCTTGTGAGCTTTCGCCCAAGGAAAAAGATTTGTAGCTTTGGAAGAAAAAATGAACTTAAAAGAACGTTTCAAAGTTATCAGCAGCTTTACAAATAGCGAAAAATTCGATAAGTGCATCACAGAACACGGAAGATGATAAGGCTGAAGAGATAGCAAGCTTTGACTTTGAAAATTTCAATGATCCATTGAGGAATGGTCTCTCGGAGCTTCATTGGAAGAAGTTCATACGAAATCCACAATCTATTTTCCCGTGAGTGAAGAGGTTTCCTAACTCCGGTACTAACTGTAAAATTTAAGAAAACGATGCTTATTTCATATTTTTTATGTTATTAACAAAATTTAATTTGATCGCTGAAAACGACGAGGAAGTGAATATGAATACGTCTCTTACAGAATTATGAACCGCAGATGTTTTACTCTGAAGTAGAGTGAGCATATTTTGATTGTTTAAACCGTATCTTTTAAAAGGATGAAAATATACATAAAATCAGTTTTTCCTTACAGACATCGTTTAAAAGTGGAATAATTGATAGCGATTTTTACTACGGTTCAAGGTATGCATGACATGTCGGCTTTGAGTCTTTTGCAATTTCTAAGAATACAGGTTCTTCACTCAGACACCTATCAGAGCAATTTCAGTATGCCACTTAATGCGTGATCACGTCGAAGATTAAGGAAATTCTCTCAGGGAATATGAAAACCTTAATCTATAAAGAAATTCAGCGAGTATGATCTAAATGGCAAAAGCCACAAGGTAAATTTGGTGTGAAATAATTAGACTTAAACCAATGTTGGGTGGATCAAGTCTCCATCATGCATAAAAAGTCAACCAACTATGAGGTGTATGCTACAAAACCAAACAGCACAAAAAAAGAGGAAATTCATGTTCCACTACATCAATATTTATTTGTTAAATTCATTCTTATGGGATACTACTTTAAAATGAAGAACTATATACAATATTTATTGAACAGAAATCGTGGAATCTGCATTAGTTAAACGTAATTAACGTAACCTCTTCTTCATTTTAAAGCACGGTTATGAAGACCACGTAATTAAACGACGACAAGCGTAATCCCACACGGATGATCTCGCTCTAATATTCGAAGAATCTGTGCCATAGTCTTTCTTTAATTTTTCCTTCTTTTATTTTGGCGTCAATTCAGAAAAAAAGAACAGGGGTTCGTGAAAGAAGGGCTTTTCGAATTCCTTCAAGTCTAGATGTTATATTTTCCAGTTGAAAGGAAAAAGATCAACTGGCCTAAATTTACGTTGCCAGTGATTTAAACGAAAGCAGCAGTAAGCGGCTTAAGAGACAACGTAATTGCGGAAACCAGGCATTTTTAGTCTGGCTAACTCGCTTCCCATCAAACTTTTATCAAAAAATCCATACTTAGAATACAAAGACCAGATAGTTTATGAATGGTATACATACAAAGACCAGATAATTTATAAATGGTAATTATTCTATCGTTACAAACTCAATGAAAACTCAATGATAAAACAATTTTGGACCTCCGGATAGTCGCGTGGGTAACGCGTTTGATTTCGGTGAAAGCGGTCCCGGGTTCGATTATGACTTTAGCTGTCGAAGTAATTTTAAAAATTAGTACTATTACTACTACTAAACAAAACAAAATGATAAAACACCCATTTGTCCTATTTTATTGGCTGTACAGATATCAGACCAGGAAGGGTGGCTGGATATTCAACCCCTCTTCCATTACATATCCACTAACAATCAGTTAAAACCATCGCTTAAAAACTGAACTGAATTATAACCTATTTGACTTTAATACTCTGTCCGAGCCAGATGCTCTCCCTTAACCCATAATCATAAATAAAAAGTAAACTTTAAGGTGCTTAATAGAAAACCATGGATAAATCCCCGAATCAGGAACCATGAACAAACGTTCTCAGGAAAGTAGTGAATATTATTCGCCGTCGTCGTCCATTACATATCCATGTACATCAAAAGTTTTGAAGAGAGAATCAGGCGATAAGGCAAGATGAGAAGTGAGGTACTTTCCCAGTACGCTTCCAAGTATGTCAGAGAGCTACGAGTGGAACCATTCGACGTTTGTTCAGCAAAGTGAGCCCGAGGGTAACCCGTTTCATTGCATTCAATTGAGAATGACAGGAATTAGCCATAGTGCAGCATCTCTAATTCTTCGATAGCTTTTATAATAAACGAAACTGAGGAAAAGTAAATAAAAGATAATTTTTCTCTGCCCTCTACCAAAATATTCAAGCAGAAATTTCTTGGGGAATGCTTAGAAGAGGACCCCAAAGCTTTTTGGTCTTACGTTAGAGAGGTACAGGGAAAAATACAAACGGTAGTTTCGTTAAGGGACATCGATGGTAATGTAACTTGCAATACAAAAAGGAAAGCGACCATCCTAAACGAATTCTATCAAAGCGTATTTACGGCTGACATTTGCAAAGAGACCCTACCAGAGATTAGTGCACCCGAGTCGATGTCAAGTATATGTTTCACCAAAGATGGAATAGTTAAACTTTTGCGCAAAATTAAGCCGAACAAATCGCCAGGTCCAGAAGGAATTCCGGCTAGAGTATTAAAAGAACTGGCAGAAAGCGTTGCGCCATACCTCCGCTATTTTCCTAGATATCAAAAAGGCCTTCGACAGAGTTCCACACTACAAATTAATTTACAAATTAAAATTAGTGGGCATTAATAAGGAAGTAATTGACTGGGCAAAAGATTTTTCTCCACGAGAGGGAACAGCAAGTATTACTTGATGGGATTAGTTCGAACAAAGTCAAAGTTACTTCAGGCGTACCTCAGGGTAGCGTAATTGGACCTCTTCTCTTCCTTATATATATTAATGACCTGAGTGACGAGATAAATAGCAATGTGAGGATATTTTCGGACGATTCGGTAATATATAGAGAAATATTATCATCAGAGGATCGTGATATCCTATCAAACGACTTAGCCCACATTCATAGGTGGTGCGAAAAATTAGAATTAATGTTAATAAATGCTCCGTCGTTAATCTCTTCGAAAGGAAACAAACTTTTCCGAATTACTCGTACAAAATTAATGGAATAAATTTAAATGTAATAGAGTCAGTTGAATATCTCTGGATCACTCTTGCGAATAACTTAAACTGGAGCATTTATATCCGAAAAATCTGCGGTAAAGCAACCAAAAAGCTCGGCTTTATAAAGCGCATTGTAGGTAGATACGATGAAAAGGTTAGAGAGCGATGCTATTTCATCATGGTCAGACCCCATCTTGAATATGCGGCAAGTATGTGGGATCCGGCGAAAGAAACGAATACCCACGAACTCGAAAAAGTGCAGCGCAGGGCAATACGTTTTGTGAAAAAATGCTACGATAAAAAAGCTAGTATTACGAAAATGCTCTCGGAAGCAGGTTGGGAATCCTTGAAAGAAAGGAGATTGGAAGCTAGGCTGCGATTACTTGATACATTTCGAGACAGTGCGTTTGTGGTGGACGTAATGAATATTATGCGACCCCCTGCTATTTTGGCCGATCCGACAATGAGCGTAAAATAAGGAAAATAGATGCTAGGACTAGTCGTTTTAAGGACTCATTCTTTCCGTGAACGATACGCGATAACAATAGGTTAAAAAAATAGTCCGAAGCCTTGGAGTTTTCACCCCCTGCCTCACGCCGAAAGGCGGCTTGTAGGGTATTGATGTAGACGTAGATGTAGAATATAAATGAAGAATGGTTCATTCATCAAGACATGGTAGCAGAAACGCTGCCTTATTAAGAAGAGATAAAATAATATATCATATAATTTCCATAGGATGAATTTGTGCAATTTACCAAAGAAGTTGAGAAACATTGAGCTTTGCATTTCCTCCTATAGTATATATCCTTAAAGATTTCAGACGATAATCTTTGAGGTTTCAGATTGCATGTCAATAATTTTTGATAGCCAATAATAAACAAAACTAATATATAAATATTTGGAGAAACTTTCGCGTCTATAATAACGCCCTCTTAGAAATATAATTTGAAACGAGACTTTGGAGGAACAGCGGAAGCAACTGGTTAACCAGTAGTAGATGAATAACTAACTTCCGTATCAATCTTCCTATTTGCAGAGCTGTGTTACCAAAACTCATTGATAAATCGATGTGCGAAGGCGTGACCTTGTGGAAAGCCATATGAATAAGCTAAAATAACTTTGTATTTTCCACAAGATTTATTAATACGACCGGTTTCACTTCCGTGGAAGCATCATCAGGTAACAACAAACAAGTTTTTTTAGCTTATTGAAAACTCATTGAGTATAAGTGCCATAGACCTGAGTAGATTTCCTTTATCTTTCCTGAAAATTCGAAATAATAATGAAATTAAAATCTCACGCTATAAGTTGGTCAATAATATTGTCATAAGCCTTCACAGGAATAATTTGACGGAGATGAGATTTTTATTGTTAGCGTGAAGAACGACAGCTTTATTAAAATGTCTCCTCCTTTGAAAAGACGTTCATAACGAGTTACAGCGAGGAAGAAGGGGTTTAGAGTAGTTAATGGATTTTGGACCTGTAATATTTCGCGGTTGATCATTCGGGAAATATCATTTTTCTAGTTTTTAATTTACTTCCCTTCCAGTCCGGCGTCGGATCGACACTTTTGAAGGAAAACACAAAAGCTGAGCGTGTTGTCGTCACAATACAAATGACGAGGAAAATTAAGCCGGAAAAAAGACGCCCGCAATTTTCGTGCTATAAAATTAGGCCTCCGATTCATCAATATTTTCTCGTTATTAATTAGTGTGTGTCTCATTTAGGTGATAAATGAGGCGTATAATTTTCGAGGAAGAAGGAAAATGGTTTAAACGCTTGAGTTGAATAATGCGTAGCCGAACGAGGTGACGGGGTCGGATATTTTCGGAGGAGTGAGAGAAAGGAGGGAAGAGGCTTCGTATATCACAAACAGAATAAGAGGCACAGGAGTGGAATATAAATTAAAGCACGTCAGGTCAAGGCGTCGCAACAGGGAACGAAAGTGAGTTTCCGTCAATGGATTTTCATTTCTAAACGAAAGACGGAATAGCTGATAGCCAGGAACCCCCCAGAAAGATAAAGGTATCGTTATAACACTTATGTATACGAGAGAGCGATATCGGGAAGTACACGTCAGATACAAGATAAAAGTAGAATTGTTTGCGTCATTACTCTGAGTAAAGCTCTTAAAATATATAAAACTGATCTGGATTATAAAATTGTAAATCCTGATCGATAAATAACTATAAATACTAAAGACTAGTTAAAATTTTCAAAGAAAAAATGGCTATGAAAGACGTTTGACAGAATGAGAACTGGAACCCGGATTTTTTTCACGTTCACGTTCGTTTTTACTTCGAAATTTTCCTTGATTCACGCTTTTACGTGCAAGGTCAACTAACACCTATAAATTTTTTATAACAAATGAATGAGAATTTCAATTCGAGTTAGAATCTTTTAGAGAACAAATTACTTAAATAAGGCGGAGGAAAATGTGTACATGTGTAACGTTGAGAATTTTAAAATTAAGCTAAATTATTCCAAATACTCATTATTATTTCTAATTATATTCATTTTAATCAAACCTTTTTTAGAATTTTCCTAATACTCAATATCATATATTTTTATTAATTTTACCTATTATTTTTGAGGAATAAGTTAGGAAAATGAACAGCACACTAGTAAATAAGTTCCTTTTTCGTCGAGTTCAGTGATTTTTTTTGATAAACCACTAAAACATGTAACATTTAGAGATCTAATTTACAAAAAAATTGAATTGATTAAATTTTATTGTTACTATGATTAAATATATTCCAACATCACATTCAAATAAGAAACGAGATTGATGAATATTAAATTTCTGTATTATGACAAATTTTTCGTATACTACTAAAATTACCGTTATTTCACGCTGAATTATAAATTTTTCTTTAAGACATTTCACGCGAATTTAAGATAATTGGTGTAAATCAATTTTAATTTGAATGTCAATTAAGTATAAAATATTAGTTTGCGGTCTTTATGATGAGAAAGACGAAACTAAAGAGACCGCAAGAACATTGCATTCTCGTCATTTTTAAACATCTCAGACACTTTCTTGGCGGCTATAATATCTAACGACACTATTCTTGATTCCCTCAGTATCCTTACAAAAGCGGTAATAAATAAATGGTGGTTCCATTAATTTATATTATTGAGACCTACTTACAGCCTAGTATAAGAGCGCAATTCTGCTTTTATATATTAGAAGGGTGGCCAGATGCATAAGCCCAGAAAGGAGAACGCTGAGTGCTAAAATTCCGGACAAAGCCGGACAATTGTTACGGGTCGCATAATTTATAATAATAATAATAATAAATGCCTTTATTTGGGCGAGATTTAGACTAAAAGTCCTCTCTACCACCTAACCCATAAGTTTGTGTTGAACGTTGAACCCAAATGCTTATGTTGAATAAGTTTTGTTGAAAAGTTGAATGCATTGAGGCAAGGAGGACGAATCATAAAGATATTAGAAGGAAAATTTTGGAATGAAAGGAGAAATATTCGCCTGAGATCCACGAAAAGATGAATACATTTTGGAAACTGAAGAGAATTAAGGAAAACAGCAGTTTCTAATCACAGCATTTGGCTGTTGATAACCACCGTTAAAACATCATTCCTCGTTAATCGCACAATGCTATGGAATACTTTAATTGATTAATAATGACATGGGATAAATTTATGTTCCTGACAAGCATTTCTACTCACGTCTACTTTCTTTGATTGTTGTTTTCTGAATATCTACCAATCGTTAACCTGCCTTTTCTCTTAATTGTCTCCTCCGCTTAATAAAGTAATCACCCACTACGAATGCACATTATTTTCTTTGCTTTGTAACCTCTTCTTCTCCATCCCCCTTTCTTTTATATATAAACTACTAAATTGAATTTCCCATACCCAACACAGAAACCAAGTAAATAACCCTTACAATGTTTATATTTCTTAATTCATCTTATATGTTTGTCGAGCAAAACCGAGACAAGCACCAAAAGAAGAGAAATTGAAAGAACATTCTTATTATGGTAGTAGGATATTTTTTTCTGTTCAAATTTGAGAGAATTTTGATAAAATAAACGAA